>JANTNU010000233.1:16062938-16079510 GCA_024752395.1 Erythroxylum havanense | reverse complement strand
TTGACTTACAAAATTTTCAGCCAATGCCAGTTTGATCCTTGCTGTCTCTTCTATATCATTTCCAGTTAGAATGATGTGAAACAAATATACCTTTCCTTGATAGAGCCACTTCCATTCCTAGAAAGTACGAGGACCAAGATCTTTGACTTACAAAATTTTCAGCCAATGCCAGTTTGATCCTTGCTGTCTCTTCTATATCATTTCCAGTTAGAATGATGTCATCCACATAGACAATAAGTACAACCAACTTATTTACTGAGGAACGCTTCACAAACAACGTGTGATCAGCTTGGCATTGTTTAAAACCATGTCCTTTTACTGACTTTGAGAATCGTCCAAACTATGGTTTTGGAGATTACTTCAACCCATATAAAGAGTTCAATACACACCTTTCCGCTTCGATGATTCTTCTGGATCCCAAATGGAATCTCCATGTAGAGCTCCTCTTCGAGATTCTCATTTAGAAATGCATTCTTGATATCCAATTGATGAAGTGAGTAGTCTAAGTTTGCAGCCAAGGACAGAAGTATCCGAATAGTATTGAGTTTCGCAACTGGAGCAAACGTCTCTTGATAATCAATTCCATAGGATTGGGTGAAACCTTGGGCAACCAACCACGCCTTAAGCCTTTCAATGCTTCCATCTGCCTTGTGCTTCATAGTGGATACCCATTTGTAGCTTATTGCTTTTTTTCTTGGTGGAAGATCTGTAATAGACCATGTACCATTTCTTTCCAAAGCACTAATCATCTCTTGAATTGCTTGTTTCCAACCTGGATGACCAAGGGCCTCTTGACTATCAACGGGAGTTCGAACTTCATCCAGTCTTGAGAGAAATGCTCGATAAGTCCCTGACAGATTCCCATAGAAAATAAAATTTTTAATTGGATGTTGAGTACATGTCCGAGTACCTTTCCTTAAGGCAATGGGCAGAATGTGACATGAACTCAACCTCCTTTTGAGCTTGCCTCTGCTTTCTTGAGTAAACCTATAGTTCCTTAGGTGCTGATTGAGGCGCAGGTTTGTTAGGACACATTGGTTGAGATGACAAATTAGGTACAGAAGGAATCAACTCACAAGTTGGATTCAAGGAGGGATGTTCAAATGTAGGCTGAATTGGAAACGTAGGTTGACTTGGAATAGATTCACATTTTGGTGGCTGATGACTTGGAGCAAGCAGGGAATTATGTTCAAGCAAGGAATCCTAACTCCAAGATTGAAATTCGACTGTGGTCTTCCCCTGAATTTTAGTCTTGGAAAAAAAATCTGTTTTCAAAGAATGTAACATCCATGGTTTCAAACATTCTCTCTAAGTAGTGGGACAAAAACATTTATACCCCTTTTTTGTTTGTGGAGTAACCAATAAAGACACACTTTGTGGATCGTGGATCAAGTTTTCTTTTATTTTGTGGATATACATGAACGAAGGCTGAGCATCCAAATACCTTTGGAGCTAGATTGGATAATAGAAACCTGGCATTAGGAAAGAGATTAATAAGGACTTGATGAGGTGTTTGAAACTGAAGAACTCGAGATAGTAGCCTATTGATGAGGTATGCTGAAGTAAGGATAGCTTCTCCCCATAAGTATTTTGGTACATTAGTGGAGAACATAATGGAGCGGGCTACTTCGAACAAATGTCTATTTTTCCTCGCCACGACTCCATTTTGTTGCGGAGTATTGATACATGAACTTGGACCATCCCTTGCTTAGATAGATATTCTCCCAGGATAGAGTAGAAATATTCCCTAGCATTATCAGAATTTAGGATTTGGATTTTGGAACCAAATTGAGTTTGTACCATGGTATTGAAAGCTTGGAATATTCTATCAACCTTAGCTTTTTCTTTCATATGAAACACCCAAGTAAGTCTTGTATGGTCATCAACAAAAATCACAAACCACCGTGCTCCGTTAATGTTTTTGAATCGTGAAGGTCCCTAAATATTACTATGAGCAAGGGAAAAAGGTTTTGATGGTTGGTAAGAAATTCCTATATAGACAGATCTAGTATGCTTTGCAAGTTGACATATTGATCATTTGAAAAATTTTGAATTTTTATTGATGAACAAATGGGGAAATAACTTTCCAAGATATAAGAAATTAGGATGTCCTAACTGATAGTGCCACATCATGGTCTCATTGTCTTTATTGACACTAGATTGACTCAAAACAGAAGCAGATAGACTTGTAGCAGCTACTAGGGCTTGTCCAAATTCAGGTGGCTTGAGGAGGTATAGTCCATGACACATCTCAACACTGCCAATCTTCATCTTCGAACCCAATTCCTAGAAAACACACACATTTGGAAAGAATGTTGTTAACCAATGGTTATCACGAGTCAATTTACCGATGGAAATCATATTACAATCAAGATTAGGAACATAAAACACAGATTTAAGAATGATACCAGGTGATATTTGAACTGATCCGGTCCCGACCACTTTAGATAAAGTGCCATCAGCAATCTTCACCTTGAGATTAGGGTGACATGGTTGATAGTCAAAGAAAAGTGTCCCATCTCTTGTGATATGATCTGATGCTCCTGAGTCAATAATCCACTGTTTTGATTGTAATTTACCTGACTTAGCATGTAAACCTGTTGCTGGTTCAACAGTAGGGTGCTTTGTTCAATTGTTGTTCAGCTACAATTTTAGCATGCCTAGTTGCTCCTTGGTGAAGGGATTAGATTCAGTTGTGCATTGCTGTTCCCCAGTGACATTGGTTGAGTTTGCACGGCTATCTTAGGCTGATCTTTTCGACTTCCAGTCCATCGATTTTCCATGTAACTTCCAACATGTCTCCCTTGTAGGACCTAGTTGAGAACAATGGTCGCACCAAGGCCACCCCTTTCTTGGATAGCGATTATTTATTGGTGCTGGAGGTCGTGAACTACGAGTAACAAACACAGACCCATCTGGGTTTGGAGGTGGTAGTTGATTGGCTAGCATTACCTTCTTCCTACTTTCTTCGTGACAAATTTATGAAAACATCTCTCTGAGACTTGGAAGAGGTTTTGTTCCCATTACTCTTCCTATAACATCATCTAAACTTTTATTTAGACCAAGCAAAAATTTAAAAGTTCTTTTTCACTTTACTATCTTACGATATAATCCATTGTCATATAGACATTTTCACTCATAAAACTCAAACATATCTAATTGCTGCCAATGATGAATTAGAATATTAAAATACTGCGTTACCGTTAATTCTCCTTGACGAAGATCATGAAGAATCGTCTCTACCGTGAAGAGTTCTGAAGTATTTTCAGAACTGGAGTAAGTTTCTTGAGTTGTTTCATATAGGAGAAAATTTTGTGCAATATCCACGTTCATAGAGCTTGTGAGCCATGCCCTGATTGGATGATTTTTGGCCTTACACTTCTTGTAGTTCAGATTAGTTTTCTTAGGCATTGGAACTTCTCTAGTAAGGTAATCTTCTTTTCCTCTGCGACAGATGAGCATCCGGACATATTGGGACCACTGAAGATAGTTCTGTCCATTGAGTTTATGACTTGTGATTAGAAGAGACAGATTCTCAAATGTTCCAGAATTTCCAGAACTGGATTGGACCGGATTTGGGTTGGAAGGAGAAGATGTCTTAAAGACGAAACTGGCTGCTTCATTTTCCATTTCGGATTTTCTTTTTAAGAGAGAAAAGAGAGAAAAAAATTGAGATTTTTGGGAAAAAAAATTGAGATTTTTGGGAAAAAAATTTGAGAATTCCAAGATGAGAAGGATGTCGAAATGTGAAGATGATGGCTAGGGTTTGCTAGGCTCTGATACCATGAAGATTTTGAATGATTGAATCTTCTTATTTGAAATCATAATTGACTGATGGAACTATGGAAAGATTGAAGGTGAGGCTGGTTGCTAAAGACTTAACTCAAACATATGGTATTGATTATCAAGAAACGTTTGCTCCAATGGCCAAGGTAAATACTATATGGATTGTCTTATCTTTGGTTGTGAATTTTGATTGGGCATTGCATCAACTTGATGTCAAGAATGCACTCATAAATGGAGACCTTGATGAGGAGGTGTTCATTAGCCTACCTCCAGGATTTGAAGAGACTTATTGGAAGAATAAGGTATACAAGCTAAGAAAAGCTTTATATGGCCTGAAGCAGTCACCATGGTCATGGTTTGATAGATTTGGGAAGGTTGTGAAAAGCTATGGTTACTGTCAAAGTCAATCAGATCACATCATGTTCTACAGGAGATCTAAGGAAGGAAACTCTCTATTCTTATTGTATATGTGGATGATATAATTCTGATTGGAGATGATGTTGAAGAACTTAAGAGGTTGAAGATGAAGCTGGCTTTGGAATTTGAAATTAAAGATCTAGGATCTCTAAAGTTCTTCCTAGGTATGGAATTTGCTAGATCAAAGGAAGGTACCTTTGTGGATCAAAGGAAGTATGTTCTTGATCTTCTCAATGAGACTGGACTACTTGGTTGTAGACCAGCAGAAACTCCAATTGAATCTAATGTCAAACTCACTCTTGCTAAACCTAAAGAAGTTATTGATAAAGACCTTTCAAAGACTTGGAAGATTGATATATTTGTCTCATACCAGACCTGACATAGCATATGTTGTGAGTTTGATAAGTCAATTTATGCATTCACCAGGTCAAGAACACTTTGATGCGGTGTGTAGGATCCTAAGATACCTAAAAGGTACTCCTGGACAGGGCTTGATGTTTCAAAAAAGGAACAATCTCCAAGTAGAAGTATACATTGATGCTAATTGCGTAGGAAACTCTGTTGATAGAAGGTTTATTTTAGGTTATTGTATATTTGTTGGAGGGAATTTGGTAACTTGGCGATGCAAGAAACAAATGGTTGTAGAAAAAAGTAATGCTGAAGCTAAGTTTAGGTCTCTAGCTTATGGAATTTGTGAAGCATTATGGGTAGCAAGGGTATTGGAGGAGCTGAAGATTCCTATTTCTATTCCTATGATGGTATATTGTGATAATCAATTGCACATAATCTTGTCCTACACGACAAGACAAAACGTATGGAAGTGACAAACACTTTATTAAGGAGAAAATTGAAAATAGCATCATCTATATTCCATATGTTCCTACTTATCAACAGGTGGCCGATATTCTCATAAGAGGGTTACTCAAGAAGCAATTTAATGATCTAGTTGGCAAGTTGGGCATGAAAGACATTTTCATACCAGCTTGAGGGGGAGTGTTGACAGATATTCTTGGTGAATATTTGATTCCTATAAGTTAGCTAAATCATATTAGAACCATATCCTGTACAGCTGTAAATTCCTAGAATAGAAACCTGCATAATTTATATATTATGCGGCAGTGTAAAGTGATAAAAAAGGAGAAATACCTATTCCTCTATTCAGGTTCTATCTCTATAATTTCCCTTTGGACTTGGGCAATCCATCATTAAATCTATTGAAATATCTACCTAAATCTGAGTAGGAAGCTGCAAATGTTGGCTAAGGCTTGTCGAATGTGAAATCTCCACCTTTTTAACAAATCTAACAACTAATAATAAATTCCTTGACTGCTTGCTTCACACCTCTTCAATAAAAATCAAAAGTTTTTTCCTAGTTTTCTCAACTTCTTCATGAATCTTATTTTTAATTCCTGCCACTATTAAAGAAATTACGAGTAGTAAGGGGTAAATAAATTCTGTTTGGAAACAGAACTGGATTGTCTTTGATGTTCCATTCACTGCCTATCAAACCTCTCTTGATTTTCCTGTACAACTGTTGCAATTTTGCAAGCTTTTGCACCTCTTCTCAAATTTGATGAAAAAGTTGTTAGAAGATTCAGCTAATCAATCATTTGCCAACTTGCCGATTTAGTTACCTTATTTGTTAATGTAATTAATGTATTATATATGCTTTCCTAATTAGGTAGTCAAACTTAAATTAAAGGAGCTGACAAATTTGTTATATTCGTGAGTCAAGGATCGAGTCACGGGGCGCCTTCAGAACCTGTGATCTTACCCTTGTTACGATTCTTTCCTCTTGATGAACCTATGATGATAGAAAAAAGGACTCGTCAGAGGGAGCCCTAGACCTCAAGACTCGTTCGAAAAAGAGAGTCTCAACCTCACGAAATAATTGAGATAATTTTGCTTGTTTTATTTCATAATTTTCAGCCTATTATATAGGCTTACATGACATAACAAAATTCCAAAATAAGTTCCTACTATATAGGAAATAAAGCAATCCTAATACAAAGATATTACTAATACTTAAGGAAATTAGTTACAGAAACCAATCCCTTAATTTGTGGACAAAAAATTGCAACTGAAATAAATAAAATAATCTGAATCCTAAGAATTCTGCAGCAATTCAAATCACTCTAATATTTCTGGTCTTATGCCTATGTCTGTGATAGTACTGGCCCACAAAGGCATCCACAACATCACTCGCCCCTGGGAAAGGAGCTTGTCCGCAAACTCAAAATTTGGATAAGCATGGCGGAACTGGTCAAGGTCCTCCCAAGTGGTCTCGGAGGGTGGTAAATGTGCCCATTACACCAGTATCTCCCAAGTGCCTCTTCAATTTGGAGCGAAGGACAGTAACCGGAGTGGGTATCACACGACCTTCTACAATAGGTGGAAGGGATAGAACCTAAGTTGGAGGGTCACCTTTAAATGGTTTAAGAAGAGAGACATGAAAGATATCATGAATTCGGCTTGGAGGAGGAAGCTCTAGCTAATATGCAACTTCACCAATGCAGCGTAAAACTTTGCAGAGACCATAAAATTTAGGTGAGAGCTTATGATAAGGGCTGTTGGTAATGGAAAGATGTTGGTAGGGACGAAGACGTAACCAAACAAAATCACCAGTAACAAATTGAACATCGCGATGACTCTTATCATAATACAGTTTCATACGAGACTGAGCCTACTGAAGATATTGACGAATATCTGCAAGAACAGAATCCTGATCAAATAGTGCCTTATCCATTGCATCTACTCGAGAGGAGCCTCATAAGTCAACAATTTTGGTGGTTCCCTCTCATACACCACTTAGAAAGGACTAGTCTGTAAAGCGGAGTGGAAGGAGGTGTTGTAACAGTATTCAGCATACGAAAGCCAATCGACCCAACTTGTTGGTTTGTCACCGACAAAACATAGGAGATACATTTCAATAGTGCGATTAACAACCTCAGTTTGCCCATTCGTTTGAGGATGATAAGCAGAAGATAATTTCAGCTTGGTGCCACTCAACCAAAATAATTCCCGCCAGAAGTTGCTAGTAAATACAGCATCACGGTCGCTAACATTGGATTCGGGTGATCCATGTAAGCGAAAAACATTGGAAGAGAAAGCATGTGCCACTGTAATAGTAATATAAGAATGCGAAAGTGGTATGAAATGAGCAAATTTAGAAAAGCGATCAACCACTACGAATAAGATAGTCTTGCTTTTCACCTTGGATAGACCATCCACAAAATCCATCGATATATCGGGCCATATTTGAGATGGAAGAGCTAAGGGTTGTGAGAATCTGTTCCATAGATACTGTATTAGATAAATATCAAATATAGGAGATAAATATCAGATTTAGGATATGCCAACTTACCGATTTAGTTACCTTATTTGTTAATGTAATTAATGTATTTTATATGCTTTCCTATTTAGATAGTCAAACCTAAATTAAAGGAGCTGACAAATCTCCTCTTTTTTTAGGTAGGACTCCTTGTGTATATATGTAGACAAACTCTTCTCTAATGATACGAATTTTATCACACACAAAATCCTCTGCATTAACAAAAGTAAAATTTGAAAGCTAGATATTTCCATTAGCAACCTTGTCTCCTCATCCTTTCTAAATAGTGCATTAACAACTTTATTGTTTTTGGATAACTTGTACTTAGCATGAAGATCAAAGCCTAACAGCTTATTGATCCTATATTGTTTAAAGTACTGATTTGCCAATTTCCTATTGGAAAAGGCAATGGGATGGCCTTCTAGTTGCAAAACATCCCCTATATAAACCCAAAGGTGTGAAATTGCATCACGAACTCTAAAGAAAAATTGGCAAATTGTGAAACAGGCACGTAAGTGCTGTCTTTAGATAATAGAAAGTAGCAATTACTTCTGGTTTACCTATAGTATCCAGCCAAGCCAAGGAAACCACGTAGGGGTTTTGTTGTTTAAGGTTTAGGTCACTCTATTACCACTTGAATTTTGGCAGGAGCCATTGACACTTACACCAATTACGATGTATCCCAAATTTACTATCTTGGTTTCATTAAATGAACATTTGGACTTTTTCAAAAACAGTTGGTGAGAGCATAAGAGATTTGAAATAATTTGAATATGACGAAGGTGTTTCACCTAGGTTTTACTGTAAACAAGAATGTCATAAAAAAATACGAGGGTAAACTTATAGAGGTATGCTCGAAATATTTTATTCATAAGAGCTTGGAGGATGGAAGGGGCGTTACTTAGGTCAAAGGCATCACTATAAATTCAAAGTGGTTATGGTAGGTGCGAACTTCTTAATGCTCGAGGGATTCATATGTACTATGGTACCTAGAGTTCGTTAAGTTTGGTGAAGTGCTTGGAGCCATACAATTCATTTAGTAACCCATTGACCACAAGACTTGGAAGCTTGTCCTTCACTATTTTTGTATTAAGCTCCCATTGTAGTCTACACTAAATGTTCTGATCCATTAAGTTTACCAATAAAACTGGTTAGGAAAGAGGGAACTAACTAGGAATAATTTCTTTATTAAACATGTCTTCGCATTACTTCTCTATTCCCTCTTTTTGTAAGAATGTATAATGATAGGCCTTATCACCATAGGACCCATTCTTGAGAACATGGGAATACAATGGTCTTTTTGCACAAGGTGGTGGTAGTCCTTTTGGTTCCCAAAATAAATCTTGATACTCCACCAATAACTTCTCTAGTGCCACATGAGAA
Source organism: Erythroxylum havanense (assembly GCA_024752395.1). Taxonomy (NCBI): domain Eukaryota; kingdom Viridiplantae; phylum Streptophyta; class Magnoliopsida; order Malpighiales; family Erythroxylaceae; genus Erythroxylum; species Erythroxylum havanense. Next base: position 16,070,593 of record JANTNU010000233.1, on the reverse strand, counting down.
CTTGTTGAATTCTGAATTAAAAACACCTTAAGTGTGGATTTTGTACTTCCCTCTCCATGTCACCTCGTTAAGCCAAATGACATTGTCAATGAGGAAAAATCTCACACAATTATTCCAAATGTGCACAACTAAATTGACACCGAACACTACATTAAAACTATCCAATAGTATTGTAAACAACTCAATATATTCTTCCACAAACTTGGTTTCCCAAATGGTGATGAGTTCTCCAAGAGGATTGCTTTGTGTTTGTGGTCTAAAATGAAGATGGCACAATTCCTTGAAATGCTGATAATTGGAAAAACCAATCCTAGGCATCTCCAATCATATAAAATGAAACAAGTCCAACATTAATCCTCGTTTGTTTGAGAGTTGCGAAAAATTGATCACAATTATTTAGCCATCCCATTGGGTCTTGTTTTCCTTCATATGATGGGAAATCAAGCTTTGCATGTCAGGGAACAAAGCTATGAAGAAAAATCAGATTTTGGTTGTGCATACGTTGGTACTTTGTTGCTATTGGTTTCTTGCTTGCATCTTTGACTTGCCAAGCCTTTTTGTGGGACAAATTGTCAATTTTAGTGGTAAGGTAGCAAGTGATGCTTGATGCTCGGATGTATGTTCCTACAACATATGCTTCATCGTCTCCGTTATTTGGTTAATCTAGTTGCTTGAATTTCCTATGACTCCAAGCTCTAATAACAAGTTGTTACAAGCCTTAGATTTGGAATCTACTCGTGGGATAATTTTCCTTAGGTTTTTTATGGAAACCTATGTTGAAAAGAATGGTGGAAGATGGAGCTCATCAAGTGGGGGCTATCTACCTAGGAGTTCAAAGAAAGAGAGAGTTGCCTATCTCGAGTTGATAAACTTTCTCACTTATCTTCCTTTATTATGTTTAATTGTTTAAATAATAAGGCTAAACTATTAGTTTAAGTAGCACATAATAGTAGGAATTTTAATTTCCTTATTATAGGACTTGACTGAGAAATAAAAGACAAAATTATAATAGAATTTGAGAACTTTTTGTAGAATAATTTTGCATCATAATTAGTTGATATTATCTTCGTTGCTACCTTAACTTATGAGATCTTGACTGTAATCATAATTCTTGTCATGGTTGTTTTGATTATGTTTGTCTTATCACATACACACACATATATATATTTTGAGTTTGATCTTCCTTGGTTCTACTTGACCTATTCTGCCTTCTTCCATAATACTAGCCCGAGAATATTTCTGTATCCATTATCTTGGTGGATCATATGATGCAATGGTGGCTAACTCGTAGTTGTGACTGTACATGAAGGACTTAAAGCAAGTTGTTCACTGGCCATTGTGTTCGTTGTTCAAAATGCATCTCTTAGTCTTTGTAGTTATTCCGTCTTTATTCTCTGTGAATTGACCCATTGGGCAACTTTAATGCTGCAGGTCCTTCACTATCTGGAGACATTGCGACCCCACCAACTGCTCGAACAAATGGTTTGCACCGCCTTCAGAGCATCAGCTGATACACTGAACCAGACCAATGCTGGAGGATTAAAACAAATGATAACCAAGATGGACCAACTCTATCTTACTTTGGCATCTGCCTTAAGGCCTCTACAATGTAAATATTTCTCCGTTTGACTAGTATTTTCCTAGAAGTTTACGCTCTAATATTTATATTTGTGTGACAGCAAATCGTATATCCGGTGGTAGTGAAACAATTGACGACCTAAAACGGCTGTGTGTCACCTTTAAACATGTAGAAGATTTAGTTAGTCTAGCAGCTTCTCTTCATCGCAAGTTCACGCAAGCACCACGTCTTTCTGAATTATTATTCACAGACTGCTACAACTTCTACCTTCCGAGGATGGGGATAGGCTCAGAAGAGGTCAGTCAAAGAGTAAGGTCTCTGTTCTTATTAGAAGTACAATTTTTAACCACCTAGTTGCACAAGGACTCTTGTGCTATGCTAATTCGAATTTGTCTTACCATTAATCTCTCTCATTTATAATGAATTTGCATTGACCAAAATCTCTAAATGGCTTGAAAATAATCTCCTTATGGGCTGCTATTTCTTTGTAATCTTGTCTTTTTGTAGGAGTTTGACATGAAGCAGCAAGTAAGGATGAATGAAAGACAAGCTGTCTCAAATTTGTTTCCACAACCTACTGCAAACCAATCATGGAGAAAAGTATTAAGCATGGGTAATCTTCTTAACGGTCATGAACCCACAATAAGGGAGATCATCTTCTCGATACGAGATAACTTCCCCAACAACCATTATGCAGCCCGGATCCCAGTGGGATCCCAACGAGAAATGGAATCATACCGAATGTACATCCGTGGCACCTCCAATGATCTGCGAGTAGCACTTTCAGTTACGTCCTGTGATTGAATCTTTTTCAATGTATACATTGATATTATTTCCTGTATTCAACTGAATTTCATCGCTTCTTTTATCTTTTAGAGTCCAAGGTTATATGTTTGGGTCTTCGCATTTATTTAATGCCGATACGCTATGGGAGTCTTGACCGCATATTATCAAAGGATTAACTATGCAAAAATTTTAAACTTTATTCAATTTTGCAATATTAGCTTGAACCGTAAAAGTGACCTCAAAATATTTCAACTTTTAATTTGCTGCAAAAATAATCGGTCGTTAAGTTTTTCATTAATAATGTTAAATTTGACTTTTAATTTGCTGCAAAAATAGTCAAACGTTAAGTTTTTCAGTCAAATCATGTTAGATTTTATATGCTACATTTTTGAAATGTGTCTTATTTCTTTAAAAATCAATTATATAAAAACACTAATTAAAACTTATTCTCGATTTGTTTGCTTCCCCATTTCTGGTTGTTGATTTTTGTATTTGACGGTACAATACACTTTTGTGGTTGGGAGTGGCTCTAGAATCTGTCTTTTGTGATTGTTGTCTCTTGCGATTGATAGTGTCACTATCTCTTGCAATTGAAACTGTTGCTGTTGCACATTTTTGAATGGTGAGTTCATCTAATCTCAAGTGATTTGTTTCAGAAATAATTCATGTTGATGAGTTTGGTTGTTTGATCTTTCACAAATCATTTCATTCTTTTATTTAATTTCAAGCTGTTCTAATTCTTTCTAGTAACTTATTTTGCTTCCTTCTTATCACAATGTTAATAGTAAAGGTAGAGGAGGAAATTCTTTCCAATAATTTAGTGTTCTTTTGTTGTTGAATTTTGTTATATTTGTTCCGCTTCCTTCCAAATCACTTTTATCAATTGAATCACTGCCCAACTTAAGTTTTGGACTTGAATTTAGCTGTCTTGATTTATTGTGCTTGTTATTTTCTAGAAACAATTTTTTTGAATTCTTAAACCTCTTGTGGTATAACTCTCTTTGTATACACGGAAAGCCATCATAAACCTCTATAATATAACTCTTCCTCTTGATGATTGGTTAAAATTTGTTAACTAGTTAGAAGTTGCTAAATAGAGCATTCAAATGCACCCTTTCATATGAAGATAATAAAATGGTCTTCCAAATCTCCCTTCGTAATCTAGTTTATGGAATATGGAAAGAATGTAACGATAGGATATTCTCAAATTAGGATGCAACTTTTTATATATAGCATCAATCAAGGTTGCAATTCATCGTTAGTAGTTATTAGAGACTATGCAATTTTTTATATATAGAACTAATCAAGGCTGTAATTTATTGCTAGTAGCTATTGGAGACTATTTTTCATCTATAGACAGCTCTAGACATAAAGGGCATGTAAGCAAACTTGAATATACTAGCTTGTGAGTCAATTGGTTGGATTATATTTAGTTCTTAAAAGATGTTTTTATGAATTTTTCCAATGATGGTTATTAAATCCTTAAAAAAATGTAATACTTTTGTTATTCTTACTAATCTAGCCAAGCTTTCAATTTTCCTTATTAGTGCTTCCATTTAAGTTTCTATTCCTTATCCCTGCTTGATTTCTAAGTGCAGTTATTTGTCATCATCTCCTTAATTAGTTATAGAGTGCCTTCCAAAGTCTTGTTTCCCAAACTGTAATAGGTGAATTAAATAGTTAAGATGAAGAGAATTTCAACTACTTATGTATTAAATTGCATACTTTGTTATCTCTCTATTAAATTCTAGTATTTCAAATTTTGGTATTTTATTATTCTCTATATCAAATTCTATAACATGTTTCAATTTATTTTTCTTGTTTCTTTACACATTAAGGACTTGTTTAATAAAATACTTGTGGCAATAAATTCCCTAGAAAGAGCATGTTGTGAATTTGGTTTGATGAGGTGCTTGCAGTTTTGATTTATTGAAAACTAATAGTAAAATTCTTTGTAATGCAGATATTGGTAAATTTTAAGAATCATTATGGTAGCGTATTGGGAAGTAATGAAAACAACAAATATGTTGGAGGCAAGGTCAAACTTAAGAAGGATATTTGTGTTGATGAACTTAGTATATTAGTACTACATGAAGTATTAGAAGATAAAGAACATGGAGTTATATCTATGTTTTACAAATTTCTAGATGAGTGAATGAGGTGCTTGAAAGAGTTGAGCATACACCATGATAAGGACACATTGTTAATTCTTCAACATATGAAAGAATTAAAGAACTACAACGTTAAAATCTATTATAAGCATGGTTATGATATTCTTGCAATTGATGGTGAAGAAATCGATTTTGATATCGACAATAAGGAGGGTTATTCCAAGTTCAAGTTGAACAAGATGATGAATATTTTCTTGTTATGGAGATGAAAAAATCTAAAAATGATATAGGTGATGATGAAATTTATGCATTGATGATGAAGAATATGTTACTGCAAGAGCTAATGAGAAGAAATATAGGAATAAGGTAGTTAGTGAGTTTTAATGTGATGGTGTTGTGGACAAGGTTAGAAGCAATGGAAAATGTAATAATGAAGATAGAAATTATTCAAATAATTCACAAAGAGAAGTAGAAAGTTCATAGGGTTGGTGTAGTGAGCATAAGGATAGTAATGTTGAAGTTCAATCATGTGATGATGACGGTTGCAAGGTCTCCAACAAAAGGAAGAAATATGTTGTTTTTAATCCAAAAGTGGACATGAAATATTTTCAGTTTGAAGTTGACGTGAAGTTTAGGGATGAGGGTTAGTTTAGGGAGACAATAACAAATTATGCAATTGCAAATAGATATGATGTTTCAATGACGAGATATGGTGTAAGAATGGAAGTTTTTTGTGATCCACACTAAAGTTTTTTTGTGATCCACACTATCCCTTTAGGGTTTATGCTAGTTATATTGGAAATGAAAAGAAACTTTGTAGTACAAATATTAGAAAATAAGCATACTCGCAAAAAAGTGCAAAGAAACAAGCATGCTAGTAATAAGTGGATAACAAATCAAATCTTATACAAGTTTAGGAGAAATTCGAATTGGCCAATTAGTAAGATGATAAATGATCTTCAAAGGAAGTATGTAATGCAAGTGACAAAATCTCAATATTATAAGTCTAAATGAGAAGCTATTATGATGCTAGGAGGATTAATAGAAGGGCATTATGCAAACTATGGTCTTATAGACAAGAATTACGGCAGGTTGATAAAAACAGCCAATTCATCACCTAAAATGAAATAGATGAAAAGTTTTGACAACCAATTTCTAAGAGGTTTTACATGGGATTTAGTTTATTGAAATATGGATTCCTTGGTGGTTGCCAAAAAATAACAGCGTTACATGGAAGTATTTTGAAGACATTTATTGTAGGTACTTTGTTAGCTTTAGTTGGGCGTGATGGAAACAATTAGATGTATCCTATATGTTCGAATGTGGTTGAGGGAGAGAATTACCAATCTTAACATTGGTTTTTAAGTCTTATTGGTAATGATCTAAACATTTATGGTAGTTTATGGACGTTTGTAAGTGACAAACAAAAGGTCAAAATTCTAATATTAGTACTGTTTATTAGTAAACGTGTTCTAAATTATTATACTTACATCATAATGTTTTGTTTTGTTCAAGGTTTAGTAGATGCATTAAAGAATCTTTTCCTAGAACCAGAGCATAGAAAATGTGCCTGATATGTGTATGACAATTGGTCTAAATTGCATAAAGGCCACACATACATAATTTTATTTTGGCAAGTAGTTAATTGCATAATGGAAGTGAAATTTGAAAAGTTATGATGAATTTAAAGTAAGGAATCCTGAGTTTTTATGAAAGCATTTGTTAAAAAAAGACAAAGCGTGAAATTATTCATAACAATATATTAGAGACATTTAATGGATTCATCAGTGAAGTATAATAAAAAGACCGATTAATGTGCTAGAGGATATTCAAGTTGCTTTAATGATTCAAATTCATGAAAAAAGATTATGTGTCCAAGAGTGAGAAAAAAGATAAAGACTGCATAATAGGAAGCAGGACACTATATCATCAGGACAAATGGAAGTTTGAAGTTTGAAGGAATGCATTTTGTAGAAAAGTTCATTGTTGATTTACAAGAAAGAACATGTCAATGTAGACTTTCAGATTTTATATGAATCCCATGTAAACATGCATTTACTTGTGTATCAAATTAGAGGGAGGATATTGAGGGGTATGTGAGTCGATACTACAAATGTGAATGTTATTAAAGAGTTATTATTATGCTATAGAACCCATTAATGGTCCAAAATTTTAGCCAATGGCAAAAATTTTGCAACCTATATTACCTCCTTTGATTGAGAAGATGCCTAGAAGACTTATGAAGGCTATGAGAAGGGATGGAAATGAAGAACCATGAAATCCAAACAAGTTGAGCAAAGTTGGTGTACTTATGAGATGAGATGTCAACATTGCTTTGAAGTTGTTCATAATAAAAGAGGACACAAAAATAAGGACTCTTAGAGACAACCTGAAATTGTTAAGGTAAAATTGTATACTGATTTATAATTGTGTTTGTTATAAATAATATTTAAATATCCAATCATTTACTTCAAAATTTACATGTATAATGTAGAGAGAATGAGGAGCCATCGAAAAATTTGGCATCTACATCCAACATTGACAATGGTGCAAGTTGAAGAGTGTAATGTGACATTTTTAGACTTGTATACTAATAGATGTGAATTTTCAAAATTCTAGCATTTTGTAGGAAATTGTGTTTTTGGGCTGAATCTTTGAAACCAAATATGATCATCTTAATGGCTAAACTAGCTTTTAAATCCTTCTAGGAAGTTGTAGAACTCCCTTTTTTCTTTCTAATAACACTAAGTTTGCAAAGTTTCGATTTCGGGGTGAAAAGTTAGACTTATTTAAAGTTAAAGGGTTATTTCAGATTTTCTAAAAAAAAATTAATTTAAAATTATCAGCTTTGCTCCTCGCTAGTGCGAGGAATCCTCGCACCAGCGCACTAGCGAGGAACGTTTTACTTTTAATTTTTTTTAATTTCTAAATTTTCTAAAATTATAAATATAGCCATTTTTCTTATTTTCTTCGTCTTTCCTCCGTTTGAACTCCGATTTGCACGATTTTTGAACCGTAAGTTTTCTAAAAAAATAATTTATACCCTTTTTAGTAAAATGAGAGTTTCGGGTTTTAGTCGGAAATTACGGATAAGGTTAAAGTGAGTCAATTGTGTGACGGATTTGAATATAAATCCGTTTTTGGGCGATTTTGTGATCTATAAAGATCGGATTGAGGCG
>JANTNU010000233.1:15986562-16000501 GCA_024752395.1 Erythroxylum havanense | reverse complement strand
GACATATGCATAAATAATTAGATATAATAAAATTAAAGGTATTAAACTCAAATATACTACTATCTCTCTTCTCTATAAATTTACATAACTATTAACATAACTATGTTCAAGTTAACATAATCATCTAAACCTAATTTGAAGATTAACACGAGAACAAAATGCCCCATTTGTAAAATTGTGTACAAATTTTCGGACCAACACAAGCGATAGATTGCTCATATTCTTGGTGATGTATTACTCCATTTATTCTCCACATATCATCATATAAAGAAGCACCCTCATGTTAGACATCATATACCACTCTATATCTTCTCTAAAGACAAATACAATATTTACTATGATCATTTTTTATGGATATGCTTAACCAATCAAATGATACATAAACCAATATATGTTAATGTACTAAAAGGTCAAATTAATTAAGGTATTTGTTAGTTAATGGAATAACATTCATGTACATTTATTTACATTTCAAAAATCATTCAATTAATAAAGAATATGATTATAATCTTAAACTAATAATGAATAACGTATCTTATACAATTATAAACAAATTGAAGGTACTACACACTTAAATATATTCCTATATGCTTCAGATAAGAATAAGGATAGAAACAAACCTTTATTTGTAAATAGGTAAATAAAAACTATATATCCATTTGTAGTAAAACTCTCATTGAACAATTTGGGATAGTTTTCTTAGCTAAATTTAGCAAAAATTCTCAATGTAAAACCATATAATATGTCAATCCATTCTTTTACATAAACACAATTATCTTTTTCATAAATAACTAATGAAACTTGTAAATTCCAAATTGCAAAAAATGTAATATTAAAAAAAATGTACCAAAAACTTAGATCCATATACCATTGGATGAAATTGAAATTTAACACATGAAATATAAAACTAATTGCACTAGTTTATTAACCAATGTAAAATTGACTAATTGACATAGATGCTAAACTTAATTTTGTAATTCCGACAAAATTAAGTGATCTCTAGCATGAATTTAATGAAAGTTACATACTATGTGAAGTTTAAACTATTCATATGTGCTTAGATATTTATATGTAATGAAATTAAAGTGACTAAAAGCCTCATATATAGTTATTCATCTCTTCTCCATTTATAAACACAACCATGTTTAAGTTAATTTGATATTAAATTTATTTAATATTTGAAATTTCATTTAATAATTATTAATAAGTACTTTAATAAATTTGAAATTATCTTTACAATATATACATTATAAATGATATATAGGAGTTAATAATTCAACAAATATATACTTAATTTGAAATTATTTACTTTAATAAAACAAATTAAAAATATACAACAGATTATAACTTTAATTTCTTTAAAAATAATTAATCTTATTCTTAATCATTATCAATACATATATAGTCATCTTAACATTATAAGCTACTTTTTAAAAACAAAATTCATACTACATTTTCAAAATCAACACCAATACTACATCCTAAACACCTATAGGCATTTTGTCAAATACTTGGTGTGCCAAAAAAATTTCATCCCTAATTCAACAAACTTTCCCACATTTTTCTCTTCAATCTACAAAAAACACAAACCATTGATTCACAATCACTAATTAACAATTTAAGTCAAACAATAAATTAATATTAACCTAAACTAATTAATGGTCATTGGTGGAGGAAGGAGAGGAACAAACGACCTTACCTTTGGATGGAACCACTAGAGCAGGAGGCGCCGTCGACGAGGATGACTGGACTAGATGCACGACAGACGGACAATAGCAACTGCAACAATGAGAGGATGAGGCGTCGTCGAAGAAGAAAAGGAGGAGAAGTAACGCGAGCAAAATGGGAAGAAGAAGGTCTGCGAGGGATTAAAACGTTAACCAAAACGACGTCATTTTGGTAAGTTTTTTAATAGCTAAAAGACGACATTCACCGACGGAATAAACTCCGTCGATAAATGATGCTTCCCTGTCTTCTTTTTCTGATGTTATCTTTATTCCATCGATATTTACAGACAGAATTAGTTCCGTCTGTAAAATTTCGTCCCTATTTCCATCACTTTCTTGTAGTGAAACTATATGAATCACATTGTGAATCTTTGACCATATAAACATATATAAGTCCCAATTTACTTAAGTTAACTTTGTTGACGCCTTAAAAATAATGCATAATGGATATATAATCATTAAGTAATTACAACACACAATTCATAACATTAAATAATCCAATATACATCCAAATAATTAAAATAATGATGTTACAAAGAAAATTTTTATGTGCACTATTTATGTACAATTTAAGAGGGGTAAAGGTGGTTTATCTCTCTCAGAAATAAAAAGAAATAAAATTTTTGAGAGAAGTGAGAGAAAAAATAGTTGAGAATGAGAAAAAAAAATAAGGGATGTATGCTTTTTATAATGCCCTATACAACATTTATATAGGACTATATAGGTATTGTGTACTACTGGTATATAGAGTTGTGTAGGTAACATGCGGACATATTGTTTAAATTAAATGTGCTTAGGAAATAGAAAGGATAAGTGGAGATATATAAGCCTAAATGAGACAGTGTAGGTACTATGTACAAAAGTGGTACTCTTTGTTTCTTGGGTCTCCTATACATAGGTTGTAAAGGGAGACGATGTAAACTTAACCTTCGGGTATGTTTTTGACATGAGTATAGACACCCTATTATATACTACATTATGTTAAAAATTGACCCATTCTTTAAAGTTTAGTCCTCGTCTATAAGTGAACACGAGTTAGTTATTGGAGAAATATGAGTGTGTGTGTATACATAGTCACTTAAACGATACCATGTAGTTAACATGTATAAAAGTTACATATCATATTTCCCTAAGGAGGTTAATATAGGCTAAACATGGTGATGTGTTGGAGCCCATATTGGCCCAAAAACTTATAGAATAAAAAAATAACTAACTTCAAACAATTAGTAAGGAATTCTAACTAGAACTCCATAATAAGATCAAGAAAATGACATGAAACTAAAAAATTAAACAACTAATAACCTAGACAACTAAAAGAGTTAAAGTCTAAGGTCATTAAAGATAAAGTGTTGTCTTACCTCTCAATAAATTCTTATTTTAGGTTGTAAGTTCAATCCCTTTCCATAAGTGTCAACCTGGCGGACCCTTATTATTGGTGTATATATTACCTTGAAATCCACCTCCAACTTTATTCTTCTTCTTTTTCTTAATTAAAGGAACAATTTTGGGGCAAATTCTATGGTTTTTCCATAATTTTTTTTCCTGTTCCACTTACTTCCTTCAACTTTGAATTCAACCCCTTTTTATTTTATATTTTCTAATCTTACAAAAAACTAGATATATCCTCATTAATTATACTAAAATAGAGGCATTTATTTAAATTGCATTTAATAGGACTTTGGGATTCGGATTTCTTAAATTCCAGTTTTTCATCTCTAACCCTTAAGGTTGCCATTCCTTCATAAACATTAATAAGGCCTTGGAAGAGGCTAAGAAATAATGAATTAAAATCAAAGTCATATGCCTATCCTCAGCCATATCATAACATCTAAAGGAATAAAAAACTTACCAATTTTTAGGGGCACATGTCTTAGTATACATATAAGACATTTAAAAGAGTGATATGCCAATATAGAGAGACATATTATAGAGAGACATATTATATAATATTGCCCAACTCAAACTTCTTACAAATAGATAAGGGCATGAGGCTAACACTTACCTTTAGATCATAGTATGTCAACAAAGTTCACGTCTTTAATAATGCAGTGAATGGAGAAGTTGTCAGGGTCCTTAAGCTTTGGAGTTGGTTTGTTATAAGTTACTACTTTTTACTTCTTAGTTAAGGTTGATTGTCCAACTCGATCGTCTTACAAATAGATAAGGGCATGAGGCTAAAACTTACCTTTAGATCACAATATGTCAGCAAATGGAGATTGTCCAACTCGAACTTCTTACAAATTGATAAGGGCTTGAGGATAGCACTTACCTTTAGATCACAGTTTGTCAGCAAAGTTCACGTCTTCAATAATGTTGTGAATGGAGGAGTTACTAGGATCCTTAAGCTTTGGAGTTGGTTTGTTATAAGTTGCTGCTTTTTACTCCTTAGTTAAGGTTGCAACTTCATACTTCTTGAGCCTTCTTTTATTAAATAAAATCTAAGAATTTGACATAAGAATATTAAGGTAACAATAAAAGGAATATTAATATAAAAATTTTAAGAATATGCCTTATTTAACTTTACATTCATCAATCTTTGGAGAATGGTATAAGTGGCTTATAGGGTGCATAAGGAAGATATTTGGGCTCTTTGCTTTCTTTTTTCTCTTCATTGAACTTCTTCTCCTCTTTTTCATGTGTGCTCCTTCTTTAGTTTCACTCATTTTCAATTTCTCCATCCTAAGGCTCTCAATCAACTAATCACCTTTCAACATTCCAACATTACGTTACTCCTTAGGATTCTCAGGCCTACGAATCAATTGACCAAGTGGTCTAACAACTACACTAACATGTTAAACTATTTGAGTCACGAATATCTTGTTATGGTTAACAACTGAATCCATCTTAAAGTTGGCCTTGGTGATAAGGAAGTTTTATAAAAGGGTATCTAATTTTGATTTTTAGGAATGGGGATTGAATGTTTTAGTCTAGAAACTAGGTGGTTGTTTATTTTGAGGTGTAGTGTTAAACTTGTTTCTAAAGGAGAAAGTGGGACGGTTCTTTCAACTAGGATTATAGGTGCTTGAAAATAAGTTGTTCTTATAGTTAGGGTTGTTAATGAAGTTAACATATTCCAAAAAATGATCAATATAAACTGGTTCCCCAATTGAAAATCTACAATTAAATATGTTGAGGATCCAAAAATGTTACAAACTATTTTAATAACACCGATAACTTTAACATTCATATGATCAAATTTCTGAGTCAATACCTTTGTAGCTAAATGATTCAATACACATAGATCATATTTACCTAGAAGCTTCTTATAATCCTCAATTAAAATAGTATGCTTCATTTATTGTCTTATTCATTAAGGCTTTACCGACAGTAATGTCTATAGAGATTTTGGTGCTGTAGGTCATTTTTTGTAGAACCTCTAAACTATCAACCACTTTACTAATCTATAATGTAGATAGGATCTTGATAACTCCATGTATCTCTTTCAGACCTTGTATGAAGACTCGCCTTCCCTCTAGGAAAAGTGGTGATTTGTTTCCTTATCTTTGTAGTCTTACCTAGAGGAAAATTCTTTACCAAAAATGCATAAGAGAGTTGACCCAAGTAGTGATTAACCCTTTTAGTATAGTTTACAACCATACTCTAGCTTTATCATTTAAAGAGAAAGGGAAAAATTAGAGCTTGATCGTATTAGGAGCACATCACTTAGCCTCAACATGTCACAACTTTTCCAAAAACAGTAATATAGATTTAGGTTATGGACTTTAAATTTTGAACCTCTAAAATGACTATGGTACACTATATACAATAAGGAGGCTTTTAACTCAAAGTTGATGGCTCCAAAGTTAAGCCTCATAACTCTTAAACTTCATACAATGGGCATTTTGTGTGGTAAAGTCATTCAATGACCTCATGATTTCTGTAGTCATCTTTGCTTCCTCAGCTTCCATTCTCCTCTTAAGTCTTCCTTCTTATGTATTAGGTTATCTTCATCTCAGGTGATTGTTCAACAAGATTTCCAAGATCATCAAAATTATGCATACAAGAAGTGATTTGTAAAAAAGAAAAAATAGTGAAAAATAAGTAGATAAATTATGGAACTAAATCAAAATAAATGAAATAAAAATATCCGGTTTCGTTAGTTTTTGAATATGCAAATATTAATTCCTAATCCCCAATGATGATGTAAAAAACTCATTTTAGTTATAGCTATCATTAGTGAGTATAAGCTGATCGCACGACGATTATCAGTTAACTACCCACTAACCACAAACTTAACATGTTATATCATCCTTTATAGATGATAAAATAAGGAAAATAAAATACATAAAAATTCAAAACGCTAAAGTAAAGTAATGATTAAGAATATACCAACCAATAAATTAATTAGATTTAAGATAAGTTCTCTTAGGTTTTTACTATATTCAATTTAACTTTTGATTAATGAATTATTCCAATTCTTGAAATAATATGAGTTCCTAACTCAGATCGCATTCTCTCTTGAAACGTATAATCTTTATTCAAATGTAATGAATTATCCTAGTTCTTGGATTAGTAAAAGTTCCCAATTAAGATCATGTTCTCTCTTGAGACATATAATCCATATTCAAAGGTTAATCAATCAAAATCTCTATTGAATCTAGACAAACTAAGAATGCTTTAATTTGTTATATAAACTCTCTTTATAGGTTTAATCCTGACTTAGGAAGATGTTGAAACTTCCTCTCAAGTCGCTTATGCTTAACCTTTATTATTCACATTGTGATATAAACATATATCTTATGTCTTAAATATCTTGATACATAAATCAAATAATAAATCTTCCATTTTTCTCCATTGATTTAATCAATATAAAAATAAATAAATCATAAAAAATAGAATTTCATTAAATCAAAGAATGAATTAGAGCATGTTACATCTTAAGGTCTTCTTACCTAAAGAAAAAGAAGTAACATTCTTAAATCTTGAAATATCTAAAGAATTGTTGAATTCTTCCTTTATCTCCAAAGAATGGTGAATTCTTGATATGCAAAATAGTTTCAAAGTGACTTTAGAATGTTTCTTAACCAAAGAACTCTTTTGTTCCTCTTCTTTTCATTAGAATCAAGACCCCAAATTTTAACAAGCTATATGGCCCCCAACGTAGGTTTATATAGCTAGTTATATCCTCTACAAATTTAAATAGAAATGATAATGTCAATACGAGTATATACACGAAATTATATAATATACCATATCCTTCATCCAAGAGGGTAACCCAAGATATGCAGGGCACATTAGAGAAATATAAGTAACCATATCGTAACATGACCCTTAACATAGTTTTGTGTATTATGTCGTGTTTTATGGTACATCTCTAAATATTCCAAAATTACTCCAATGATCTAGTTCACTTTAATTTTCTTCTTTTCCTTATGGGCAAAAATAAGACCTAAAATGATAAAAATGCTTAAATTAAGTTTTAAATTGTAACATCCCATCACCGATGGGAAGGATAAAATAGTAATTTGGGACGAGTATGAGTCTGTATACGTATCTCGGCATGATCATGCATACTATGGCCTCTATATATATATGAATGACAATTTTTGCACATGCACATGACTGTACATGCAATCATGACATTTCCCGGCATATGTGTCTATAAATGTGATTATATGATTTTGTGCTTGAAAATTGAATTGGAGTGGATTTTTGTGTGTTTTACATTTTTAGGTAATTTTAAAAATTTTTCTGGAAAATTTTGTAAGAAAATTTTCAGACCGAAAAATTACCAAGTGGCAGACTGATTGGATTTCCGGTACTGGAAAAGACTATCCAATGGCACTGAAAATTTAGATATATGATTTTAGCAATTTTTGATATGAGCGATTGGAAATTGGAGTAGAAATTAAATTATTATTGGAAAGGATATAAAAGAGAGCTTAAAAACAAGACAAGTGTCACTTGCCTAATTGTGTCTTAGACTTAATGGTTATCTAATAGCCTATCTTTGGAGAGCTTCCACGACACTTCTAATTGAGAAAGAGTGAAAGGTGATTTTTTGAGTGATTTTCCTCCTCCATCTTCGTATCTTGCTTTCTCCTTGGTTAAAAAGACTTGTTTGCTCATCTTTTCTACCTTATCTCTTCTTGGCTTGCTCCTTCTTGTGTTTACAAGGAAAGATACTTAACTTAAGCCTTTCCCCTTAAGATTATGGTTGCCGTGGGTGTGAGGGGTGTGAGAGGGAAGTTGGTGAGTTGGTGAAGAATTGAAGATTTGAAGCTTGATAGGTAAAAATTTTGCTTTGTGTTCTTAATTTGGTAGTTAGAAGCATTTATTATGATGACTTGTACATTAATTGCTTGAACTTGTGTTTGGTGTAAATGGGTAGGTTATTTTCTTGGTTGATTTATGGTTGATTGAGGATGAATGATGTTGAATATGGTATTAGTAAATTAAGTGTTTTCGATTGGTTTTTATGATGTTAGATGAGTGGTACTTAAGTAAGAAAATTGTGTGTGTATGCTGCCATTTTTGTGGCTACTTATTCAAGTAAATGTCTTGATGAACTTGTGGCTGATTTCTTGACATAATTGGATGTTTATTGGTGTAGAAATGGTATTGGAATGATAGGAGTAGAGTTAGGCGTAAAATCTGGAAAATTTACTTTGTTTAGGTTCCAATGATTTGGTCATAACTTTTTATATGGGTATGCTATTGAGATAAGGTTTGGTTTAAATTAAACTTGAAAAATTTGGCTAGAATTCTTATGAAGGAATTTCTGTCTAATTATGGCTTGAAAGGTTTTGAATTTTGCTTTGAAAGTGAGATATATGTGCAGGGTGAATAGTGGTGATTCTAGCATTTAAAGATTTATGACCTGAAACTTTGGGAAAGTTTTCTAGGCTAAGATAGATAGATTTTGTTAAATTAGTCTTCATGAAAGTTGAATATTTTCTTGTTAGCTTTCTATCTCCACTAAGTATGACATTTTTTTTATTTTTAGGTTGAAAGTTATGGCTTGTTAACTTTCAGATGGTAATTTATGTCTTAATGTGTTTTGGTGTGTGTAATGTCTCTAAGTATAGGTTCTGGTGATTTCTGTGTTCTGATACTAATTTTGGACTGTTATGATTAAAATTAGCTCAAGTGATCTTATGAAAAGTTGTAGAGGAATGTTTTAGCTTTGTAATGAGGTATGATATGCTCTTTTTGGATATAGGGCTTGTAAGTTATAAAGTTTTCAATTTCGGATATGGTTTGGGTTATATGTTGATTTAACAAGCTGAACAGGGCAGCCACAAGAGTGGGAGAATTTGATCTAGTTATAAGTGGAATTTGGTTTGAAATCCTTCATGAGAATTGTATTATGTTTTCTAATCTTTTCATTTTTATAAGGCATGGAATTTTTGGACAAGGGTATCAGAAGTTATGATTTTTGGAAGATTGTGTTACTGTTGAGGATGACTTATATAGGTAGAAACTTTGATTGAGAATTTGATTTGCTTAGAGGTTGAATTTGCTTCCCAATTATTCATGAAAGTTGTAGAATATGTTTTTATCTTTCTTTTGATATAAAGTTTGGAATTGTTGGCAAAGGGTATGGAAAGATATGATTTTTGGAAAAATGTTGTACTGTTTTGAATGGTAATGTGAAGGCAGTAGTTTTGATTGAACTTTTGACACCCTTAAAGGTGAAATTAGTTTTCATGCCCTTCATAAAACTTGTAGGGTTTTCTATGATCTTTGCAATGAGACCTCATTTGTGATTTTTGGACATGTGTGTGAAGAGTTGTGTAGTGTGGAAGAAGGGAAGGTTTAATAAGTGGTTTTGAAAAATATGAAAACAAAATTAAATTATTTTGAAAATTCGGAACCTCCGTCGCCCTCACGAGATCGAGGGCGAGACAGGCTGAGTGCGAAAATGCACTCAGCCCTTTTCTTTTATTTATTTATTTATTATTATTATTAGTTTTAATTATCAATGCTATTTACTCTTTTTTGCATAACTTTTTTGTCCGATTCCCGATTGACTTGATTCTCGAGGCATCGGATTCATGAATTATTGAATTTCATTTCTATGTGAAATTGGAAATTTTTAGAGGTGAAATTGACGTGGTTTGATTAGGTCAAAGTGAAGGGACTGGGCAAATATTTTTCTAGTCCGTGTTTTATCAATAATTGAACCTATAGAGGTTCAAATTAAGTGATTTTGGTGTCTTTGAGTTTCTAAAATTTAGAGGAAAATTTTGTGATGCGAATTTTTGGTATAGTGTCGGAAATGTCACGAACATGCATTGTACACATTTTAATTGCTACATGTGCATTATTAAATATTTCTGATTGTACATTTCGTAATGTTTGTATATTTTGATTGTTATAGAGGCGCATTTGGAACGTCAACCCACCGACGTTGCCGATACTTCCAGGCATTAGCTCGGAAGCTATTGGTGAGTGACCTAGACGGTTCCTCAATTATTATTTGCTTATAATTCTGTGGTGAATAATGGTGGGATTGTGTTCTGATTATGGATTCCAGACAGAAGGTCCGATGTATTGGGAAGCTATGATATAGAAGTGCTACTTGTTTGTGATTCTGTGAACTACTTGCTTATGATGTCATAAATGTTGACATAGGTTTTGGTTGTGACATATATATTGCTTCATTGTTACATGTGCATTCCCTGCATGAATGCATGATCAGTTAATGATAGTTGTGACCGGAGCAGCCACCGAGAGCTTGAAGCTCAATGTATTTGGGCCTCGAGCCTACAGTGATTCAGAGCCTCAAACTCAACGATTAATGTGCCCATATTGGGACAGTTCAGGAGCTCGATCACAACATCGTAATAAATTAGAAAAGTGTCACATACGCATTTCATATGCATTTAACTAAATCTCTTTGATTGAGTGAAAGGCAAAATGCCTTATACTTATGTGATAGCAATCATGTGGTACTTCTGAATGTGAAATTATGTTATAACTGTGCCATGTTTGAGTGTTGCATGAATTGAGTGAACCATCGATGATGGTTACCTCACTGATTTCGCAAACTCACCCAAAATTGTAACTTATTTTTTAGGACCGAGAGTAGACTCCTAGCTCCAGAGGGACTTTTCCTGCCGTGTAGAACGTGTTGGCAAGAGAAGTCATAGCTCACAGGTCGGTCAACTGGGATTTTTGGGATGACCTAGGTAGAGTTGTTGTATTTTCCCTGTTTATATAGCATTGCGTATTAGGTTTTTGGAGTAATGTACAGATAGTGAAAAAAACTGACAGATATGTAAAGTTCTGATTTTAGTGAAATGAAATGGGGAAAATTTTAGGTTTAAAAAATTAGTGATTTTTATGCTGATATTTTATTATTATGATGCCATGTGAAGTACAGTAGTGATTGTTCATAGCTTACCCTTATCGTAGGATATGTATCGGAATGACCTACGGGCGTCCCAGTGTATACCCTATGGTAAGAGGGCGCTACATAAATCCTTCAAAATCATCCGACATACGAGCAATATGTCATGAAAATATTGCTAAAAATAATATATGTTTAACATACATGACTATGTTTTTTATTAGCATAGAAAATGGACAAAACAAGTTTTTTGATAATATGAATATGAACTTCTTAGTATGAATTTTTTAATGAGAAAATTCTATGTTGTCTTTAACAATTTTTTTTAAATTATATGAGCACTTTTGCTAGAATACCACTTGTAACCAAGAGGATAATAAGTATCTTATTTCAAGAAGTGATCATTAAAAACATAATTCAATTGTAGAGAAGAACTACTTTCCCTATTTTTATTAAGGCAACAGAATTCATGTAGTTACAAAAAGTGGCATGCAATGAGTATAAGATAACATAATTTTTTATCACTTTAAGTTTTGACTAAAGCAACACGTCAGTTTCTAATTGTAGCATCAAAGTTAAATAAATATTGTAATGCTTTTAAGTATTTATAAGGTAACAAAGTGAATTTTTTAAGGCAACAATTTGTAACAATAAAAGCAAAATTTTATTGTTTTGTTACCATTGATATTTAACATAAAAGCAAACTCTTTTCATTACATTGGCAACGTCTATATATACATCAAAAGCAATATATAGATATTAATGTACGTCTTAATTGTGTACATATTATCAAGTGTAAACAACAACAAAAAAATTGCACTTACGCATAATATATAGTCTGTAAGGACTTCTAAAATTTAATATTTTAACATATTTAAAACACAAAAGTAAATTACATGTGCTTTTATTGTTACAAAATACAAAATTTTTACAACATTGTTGACATTCCAACTATAGTTCACCTCCCAGCGTAATGGCTACTGTCCATGAAATTATGCATACTATCATTGTCAATCAGTATGTAAATGCTTCGTCTTTGGTCCATGTCCACTAATCTCATCTGTTTAAACTCCATCTCCCTAAATAACCCCAACAGAGGTTGCATTGAAACAATTGTTCAGTCATCTTCGAGAATTTCTTCAAATTCTTCCTCCTCAAGTTCTGGTGATGTTTTTCTGTTGTCCTCCTCCCCCAAGATTACGTAAAATTGTAGTTGTCTCTTCTTACACTTATGGCCCAAATTGTATCTCTCATCGTATCAAAAACAGAGACCTTTCAGCCTCTTATCATCAAAATCCTAACTACTAATGGGTTTTGAGGGTTTAAAAGATCTCACCAATGGTGAGTATAACGTTGAAGTTTGTGTAGGTAGTATTCGATCTGTGTTTGAACTACGATTTACTGTTGTCATTTGTGGCAACCTTGGGGCGAGGTTAAAATTTCCTCCGTTATTCACATTCTTTTTTTATTGATTTGGTTTAGAATAGTATTTCTTGCTGGCATCAGTATCACCTCTTGTTTTCGAGCTAACGTTTAAGCCTGATGCAAGAATAAGGATCACGTAATTTTACAATGACGTCAATTTTGGGGCTTAAGAACCTTAACAGAAAACCTAACTAAATACTCCTATGGTAGGGAGAGCGTATTTAAGTGATGATCAAACTGGGCGCAATAATCTAGTATTGTTCCATTTTGCTTCAAGTCCTTGAAACCATTAGGTCATTAAAGATCTTTGCATCGAACCTCTGTTTGAGAGCTTTAGTAGACTCGTCCCATTTAACCATCTTTGCCCTATTACGATCCATGATGTACAAGTGATAACACTCCTGAGCTACACTCACCTTCATTTTTTTTGGAGTCTGGTCCAGATGGAAAAATTACTCACAACAATATAGCCGCAACTTAACGTTCTCACTGTCGAACGATGGAAACTTGATTCTATTCATTCTCGTCAGTGTAACATTTTCGTCCACCTCTTGTCTCGACTATCTACTCTAGGGTGTAGGTTCTGCTGCTGCAATTTATTCCCCTTGCTTCTGCATGGTTCATAATTCCAACATCTCTTTTTTTACCTTCTCTGTTCAGTTTTGAATCTCCGATAACATCCTCTCACTCCTTTTTTGTGACTCTAACAACATCCTTTGATGCCTACTTTGTGATTCCACGGACATTTTCTCATTTCTAATTTGCGCCTCCATCAAGCTTTCCTAGTTTTCTTCCAACCTTCACAGCTCTATGCCTCTTGTGCCTTCTGCCATAATAGTTCCTAGATTCAATTGCTGTGATACCAATTGTTGACGAAATTTTAATGATAACAGAATAACATGTAAATTCTATTGTGATGTTTGTTTAATGTAGTAGAAGAGCATTTAAAAGGAGGGATACATAGAATCATATAAGATACAGATGAGAAAAAAAACAAACTTCATTCAACTTTGACATAACCATATAGTCGTTAGAGATCAGCTTTAATGTAGCGCCCCCTCACCGTAGGGTACACACCGGGACGCCCGTGGGTCGTTCCGACGTATATCCCACAATAAGGGTGCACTACCATTGAACAATTATATAATCCACATGGCATCACAATAATTAAAACCATAATATATCAGATATCAGTAAATTTTAAAATCCAAAATAATCTTGATACAGTCATCCAATATCAGAATAGACAAGTCTATCAGTTCCATAAACAAAACTCAAAAAGGAAACTGATACAAGCATCTATCCTAAGTCATCTGCAAAAGTCCAACCCAGCTAACCGACCTGAGTGCTATCGCTTCTCTTGCCAGCTCGCTCGCATGGCAGGAAAAGACTATCACCGGAGCTAGGGGCCTAACCTATCAATCCTGAAAAATAGGTTGCAATTTTGGGTGAGTTTGCGAACTCAGTGAGAAACCATCATCGATGGTTCACT
>JANTNU010000233.1:15909586-15919741 GCA_024752395.1 Erythroxylum havanense | reverse complement strand
GGCCGTCAGATTAAATGAACGAACGAGATGGATTGCATGGTCGTCCATCCCGTTCGCTCTTAGTATATATACTTAAAAAAGGAAGAATAGGAGAATACCAATTAAACCACTCACTTAAAAATGAGTCAGATCTCTTGTACAATATTATGATATCTTATTGTGTCCAATGAATCTCAACCATTTATTTATGTGATTTCTATGTAGATCTTACATGAGTCCCACATAAGTCCCGCAAAATAAATAGCTGAAATTTCATGAGATAAAATAATGCAGGATAATATTGAACAGAAGATCTTGCCCTTTAAAAAAGAATCAGTTCGAATCTTTTACGACCAACAACATTCCCTCTAAACAAAATGCCTCCAAATCTGTGTCTCCTCTTCCTCTTGGTGGCCGCTACCATCTCCACCCTTGGCTTCAGTTCCGAAGCCATCGGAGTGAACTGGGGCACGGCGGCTTCGCACCCGCTATCACCACCAAAGGTTGTACAGCTCTTGAAGTCCAACAACATCACCAGAGTCAGGCTCTTTGATTCTAACCCACTTGTGCTTCAGGCTCTTTCTGGATCCAACATTGGTGTCACTGTGGGCATCCCTAATTCCCTGCTCAGAAGATTAAACTCTTCGCGCAAGGCTGCCGAGAACTGGGTTCACGATAATGTCACTCGCTACTTCTCTAGTGATAGCAGTGGAGTTCGCATTGAGTATGTTTTTCATTAGCTTCCCTCTTCATTCTTGTTTTTGCACACTTTGTGACTACCTGAGTCATTGGCGGCGTTCTACTTTAGTATTGGACACTAAACGATGTCATGATTAACAACACGAAATCTATTAGTTTGGTCTTGATGGTTTCTCAGTTCCGCGTAGTTCTTGACACTATCACTACTTCTGTTTAGGTTTTGGGATTAAAATGCTGGCTGTGTTTAAGTATTTTGTTTTTTTTTTTTTATGAGTTGGGTGGAGCTACGATTTTGAGGTTTCCTGTTGTTGTAGCAATGGAGGATATTTCAACAAGAAATTTTTTCTTGTTGCTGGACAGAGGCACAGAGCTGGTAGCATATAACAATAGAAACAATGATGCTCTAATTCCCACTTCACTCTTTCGACTTCCCCATTTTGTAGTAAGTATATCAATCGAGCACCTAGAAAATGCATGCAATCTCGAAGGATACAGCTTGGCAGTTACATTTCATTCTAGCTGTATATGGCTGTTGGCTAGTGATATACTAGGTCTCAATTTCTTTTGACTGCAATTTGAGGCAGACAAATAAACGGTATTAGAACCACATTTGTGTAGCTTCTAAGCTGATTATATTGTATTAGCTGCCTGTTGCATATCACCATATCCTACAATTCTCTGTTCTTGGTTTCTTTTCCTGTTATCTAATGTTGAATTGCATACCTAAGTTAAACTTGTCTATGATGTAATTGTGAAGTAGTAAAGGGGGTTTAATGCCTTATGCTGTGAGTGGTGGTGAAAATTGAAGTGAAGCATCACTGTTGGAGCAAATCATGCTAAGACCTTGGGGTATTAAAGGGTATATTTTATAGTGTGTGCACTGCTGGCACTAAGCAAACAACACATTAGGTCACAGTTCTGGAAGTGCAGGGAATGGTTGAAGCCATCAGCACTTTGAGTTATGACGTGACAGGGAAGTGTACCCTTGAAAGGTCCTCGGGTAGCAGAGGAAGCCAAAAGTGGGACAACCTCCCAAGAGCAAATTTTGAAATCTACAAAACTAGCTGGTCGTTTGATACATGCGTAAGAAGTATTCCAAAGTTGCTCTAATCAGATGAATACTAACGAAACCGCAACACACGGCATTTGTGTCTAAATGATATGGTCTTATGGCATATGGGGTTACAAAATGTCTGGTCCAATGGTACAAGGGTTTCTTAAACCTTGTGTTAAAACATGAGCTTGCCTCCTCGTATGGAATTGATGTATGTAATAATCAGCATATTATAAATTTCCCCTACCTCATTGGTTTCAGTTTAAATATGAGGATTGTAGTAGTGACAAAAGAAGTACATCTTATATTATATTATTCCTCTTTCTATCATGTTTTTCTTGCTTTAGCAATGATTTTTCTTTTGATATTATATGGTTGATTCATCTAGAAATCAAGATCATATTGTCGGGCTCTGGTCAATGCTACCTTTACTTTCCCCTTCCCCGATGCAGTCACTCATGCACTAGTTGTAGTTAACTTGGTTTGCGTTGGGGGAGTAGTTAATGTATCTAAGCTTGAGAATAGACACAAATAGGTAAGTTTGCTTTGATGATGTATGCTTTATGAGAGCACAAAATATCCCTCGCTCTATTTTATGGGCTCTATGGTGATGTAAGTTAAAGATTATTCTGCGAATTAGATGTTCAGGTTTCCTACCTGCAGGCTTTTTTTTGATGAATTTCTACACTGTGTTGTTGTGTCAGTTGGTTAATTTCTACATCAACTATTCACAGGTATGTTGCAATTGGAGATGAGCCATTTCAACAGAGTTTTGGGGAGCAGTTCCGACCGTTTGTTGTTGGGGCTGCCATGAACATCCAAACTGCTTTATCTAGAGTGAACTTGGCAAGCGATGTGAAGGTTGTTGTTCCATGCGGTGAAGACACATTTCAGTCAAAATCTAATCTGCCATCTAAAGGACACTTTAGGCCTGACCTTAATAAAACCATGATTGAACTCCTCACTTTCCTAAGCAAGCACCACTCACCTTTCTTAGTGACAATATCTCCTTTTATGAGTTTCCATCAAGACAAAAACATATCCCTTGACTTTGCCCTCTTTAAAGAAACTATAAGCCCTCATAATGATAGCTATCGAACATACAGAAACAGCTTTGACTTGAGTTATGATACCATAGTTACTGCATTATCAACTGTTGGATTTCCTGAGATGGATATTATTATTGCCAGGATTGGTTGGCCTACTGACGGATCAGCCAATGCCACCTCTATAGTTGCACAGACTTTCATGAAAGGCCTGATTGACCACATTCGAAGCAGATCAGGAACGCCACTCAGACCTCGTAATCCACCATCTGAGATATACATTTTCAGCCTTTTAGATGAGGATCAAATAAGCATAACTAGCGGAAATTTTGAGAGACATTGGGGAGTCTTTACTTTTGATGGGCAGGCCAAATACCATGTTGATTTTGGCCAGGGTTTGAAGAAATTGGTGAATGCTCAGAATGTGGAGTATCTCCCTCAGAAGTGGTGTGTTGTAAACAACAATATGGATTTGTCTAATGCAACTGTGACTGCCGTGGACGCATGTTCTGACGCTGATTGCACTGCAGTCTCACCTGGGGGTTCCTGTTATGGTCTCAGCTGGCCTGGAAACATATCATATGCTTATAACAGCTACTACCAGCAGCATGATCAAACAGCACTTAGCTGCAACTTCGGAGGCCTGGGTTTGATCACGACTGTAGATCCATCAGTGGGTAACTGTAGGTTCATCGTTCAGATTCAGACGTCTCATAGAGAATCTATTTCTGGGGCCAATCTTTCCCCATGTATGATCATAGTATCAGTGATGGCGCTGTTCTTGCTATGAGTGTTAACAGATCGATTGCATCTTTTCTACTTGCTTGAGGCCTAGTGTAGTAGATTGCATCTTTTCTACTTGGGTTGAATCGTAGAGTAATGCATGAGTATTGGTTGCGTCTTGCTTGAGGCGTAGAGTAATGCATGAGTATTGGTTGCATCTTCCTTCCTATGTTGTGTACAAGGAGTGAGAAGATTAAATTCCGATTTCTCAATTAAGCGTAGTAGTGAACTGAAGGGTTTAGTGAAAATTGAAATCGTTTTCACCTCCAATTCATCCAAGGCCTTTGATTGAAAGAAAAGGGGTATTTTAAATTATCTGATTATTAAGTTATATTCCAAAATTTTAAAACCTAATTACCTTTTAGTAAATACATCCGCACACGTGGACGTGAAGTATTGACAGTCGGACGGTAGCATAAAATTACTTACCAGTGTTGCCGCAGTTAGAATTAGAATATATTGGGGGATATGAAGAAATATAAATAAGTGAGGTTGGAGTAAAGTAGATAATTTCGATACCCTAACCCCCTCTTTATCGAGAGAGAGAAAGAGAGAGAAACATTTACGTCTGAAAACTAGATCGACTCTGCGATGTACGGTCAAGACGGCGAATCTGCTCCTCCACCATATGGTGGCTCTGGATATGGCGGCACTGGTGGATACGGAGGAGGAGGCAGTGGCAGCGGAGGATATGGTGGTTATGGAGGCGATGCTGGATATGGTGGTGGCGGAGGAGGAGGTCGAGGAGGTTACGGCGGTCGCGGTGGTGGCGGTAGAGGTGGTCGCGGCGGAGGCTATGGTGGTAATTCACAAACTCGAGGTATTGATGCTTTGTTGTTGTGCTCTTTTAGGATTATGAACTTTGTTTGCACAAGTTTTATGTGTTCTTTTGTTGTTGGATCCGATCTGCAGGAGGACCTGGTGGATATCAAGGAGGAGATCGCGGCGGCGGAAGAGGAGGGGGCCGAGGAGGCGATCGCGGTGGAGGTGGTCGAGATGGTGACTGGCTTTGTCCAAACCCTAGGTAAGCAAACTCTTTTATCCTTTCTCTCTGGTTGCCACGTTTGTACTGTATTAAGGTTTTTCTATTTCTTCAGAATTTTTACACCTCTGGTTAAAGTGAAATGTATTCTCCACCTATGTTCCTATATTCATGTGAATCTTTGTAATTGGAAATGGTGTGTGTGTTTGTAGCTGTGGGAATTTGAACTTTGCCAGAAGAGTTGAGTGCAACAAATGTGGCGCACCCTCACCTGCTGGTGGAAACAACCACCCTGGCGGCAATAGTGCTGGTGGTTATTATAACAAAGGAGGGAGTGGCGGAGGATATGGTGGTAATAGAGTGTCTAGAGGTGGAAATTATGATGGTAATAGAGGTGTCAATTATGCTGATGGAGGTAGGGGCAGTGGTTATGATAACAGAAGTGGAGGTGGGAGTAGAGGTGCTTCTTATGGTAGTAACCAAGGAAGAGATGATGGCGACTATAATCAAGTGCCTCCACCTGCAATCCCATCTTATGGGGGTTCTGGAGGCAATTATCAGGGGCCTCCTAACTCATATGGTGGGACTTATGGAGCTGATGCAGCTCCACCACCTACAAGTTATAATGGAGGACCTGCATCAGGTCCTCCATCTTATGGTGGTCCTACAAGTGGTTATGGTGGTGATGCCCCAAGTGATCCTAGGGGTGGTGGAAGAGGTTGCCCGCCCAGTGGATACGAAGGTAGGTATGGTGCTGGAGGTCCACGGACTCAGGGAGGTGGTGGCTATGGGACTGCTGGTGCTGATGGATCAGAAAAAATTAAACAGTGTGATGGAAGCTGCGATGATAGCTGTGACAACTCAAGAATATATATATCCAACTTGCCACCAGATGTGACTATTGATGAATTGAGAGAACTTTTTGGCGGCATTGGACAAGTAATTCCAGTTCTTTCCATTTGAGATTAAACTATTTCTACTATCACTTAATGATTAAGTTCTAGATTGATTGGAGGGAATTTTTGTATTTTCTCTACTTTGTTCTAATATGAAAGCTCTTACCATATAGGATCATTTTGTTTTATTGTTTATCTGATTGTAACTTTCTCCCCCTGCTATAGTTCCAATTATGTACTATGATCAGCAAAATCTTTTGGATGTTTCTGTGTATAAATTCCTTTTGCTTTCTTCCCATTAACATAAATCCTTATATATCGATATGTAGGTAGGAAGGATTAAGCAGAAGCGTGGGTACAAAGATCAATGGCCATGGAATATAAAGATATACACAGATGAGAAGGGGAACAACAAAGGGGATGCAGTTTTGTCTTACGAGGACCCATCTGCTGCACATTCTGCTGGTGGTTTTTATAACAGTATGAATCATACCTACCGTTACTTGGCGTTCAATTTTAACTATTAATTTTGAATTCTTATTAAATGGTTTTGTTTCTAAATTTTTCACTTGATACTTGATAGTAACCTCTGTGAATGGGGTTCTTCATTCTTTCCTCCTGATTCTAAATGCTTGTGCTTTTCAGATTATGATATGAGAGGATATAAAATCAGTGTTGCCATGGCAGAAAAGACAGCACTAAGAACCCCTGCATATGGGTAATTTTCCACTTCTATGACTCTTATTATGCCTTCACCTGTTTCAATACGAATCAATGTTATGTTTCATCTTAAACTTAAAAATAGTTCTTTCTGTAATATTTTATGCTATCAACTTTACTAAGATCCTTGGAATTTACTAACTTAGTTTTCTTTGCTTTATTTGCTTCTGAAAGTTTAAATTTTGGTGAATTTAGTTTATCAAAATGATTTCTGGGTAATAGCTGAGAAAATTCAACTGTTGTCCTGGTTGGTTATGATGCAAACCAGTAGTTCATCCTTTAGGTGTGAATCCATTACTTGCCTGAGTTAAGTGCTGTGTTTCATGTTGGTTAGCATTTGAATTTATTTTTTTGGGGAAATTCTAACATTGAAAGGATTCATTTCTGCAAATTGTTGTATGTAATGAAGTAGCGGCAAGTAGTCCTCCCTCCCTAATAAAAGAAAAATATAGATATATAAGCTAAACATCCATGGAGTGAGGTTACATGTAGCTTAAGGCTTATTATTCTATTGGCAACGACAAAATTGATGCAGTTTTGGGATAGGTTTGATTTTGTGGAAATGTATCCTAATGCCATATTTTCAACATTGTCCTGTGTTATTCATGGTTTATTGTGAAGCAGTTCTGGTGGTGGGAGAGGAGGCTATGGTGGTGGAGATCGTCGGAGGGATAATTACAGAGATGGTGGTGGTTCTGGCCCAGACAGACATCAATATGGTGGAAACCGTTCACGTCCATACTGATTACTTCAGTGCTGAGCTTTTAATGTACTAAGAATTCTAGTCTAGGGCTTTTGGTTATGTTGCATTTCCTGAGGTTGTTCTTTAACTGGAAACTAAGAGGTAGGTTGTTCACTTACTCGGAGCTATACTCCTCTCTCCTTTTAATGATAATTGCTACTACCTGGATGCTTTTGTGTTGTAACATTGGATTAATTAGCTGTGTGAATGTTTTTATAGAGGCAAGTGGATAAAAGTCCCAATTGCTTGCTGCTAAGGTAGGTTGATATTTTCAGGTGAGTGCAGCTCTTTGAAATCACGTTCTGCCTTTTTTTTTAATAAGCGCATTAGGTAGTGCGTCAATTAGAATTTGCTTCCATTTCTAGAAAGGCATTGGACCATGCATTGTGTGCCATATATAAGGTCATACTGAGGTTATTGTGCTTTAGCCTAGTTACTTTTTTTTGATAAAATTTGTGATGCCAACTTGTCCAGTCTGATTTGCTTAGGCTTTCTAGCCAAGTTTGGTCGTCGTTGGCAGATTTAAGTTAAAATTCGTGCACCTGACTGTAGATTTCTTAGATAGATAACCAACTCTATCCTATATAACCAGAAGTTTTTCATGACTAGGTTTTCTGCAACCTGCCAAGTTTATGGAAAATAGTCAGAACCAAACCCTTTCTCTAATCAATTGAGAAATAAAATAAATGTATTTTTATTTTCAGTTTAAGCATTTATTTATATTGCTGTAAAGTGCCTTAAAAAGGATTTAGTCTCAACGATGTGGGTTGGCTTGTCAAATCGTGCCTCTGAAGAATGTTATTTATGGAGAAGAAATCAAATAACCGTTGCGGGAAGCTGGTTGGTCTGTTGATCAGTGCCGCTGGGTGGAAGAATCGTACGAAGCATTTGCCTTGAAGTAGTTGACGGTTGTACGAAAATGGGACAAGCTCCAAATTGCGGTCGTTGGACGCCGATCGATGATTTCGTATACGCCGATTCTTGTATTTTCTATATTCTACAAGAATTTGAGGTTCAAGATGCAAGTCATTATTTATAAACTTGACACATGGAACTAATAGTATTATTAAAAAACAAAGATGAAGATTCTCTCTCCACTTATTTGTCTATTTTTCCAGTATGTGTAAGCCAATCTTACCGTCACACAATTGACCAATATAATTGTCAACAAGTTGCAAAAACGTTCTTTTGTATAAAGAAACGGTTAGGAACTACCAATTGAAGATTTGTTATGGTTACGCGTATTGGGTCTATGCAAAGGCGAATAACTCTTCCAAGTTCCTGAAGTTCACGTCGTTAATTAAAAAAAGAAAAATTAATATTTTGGATAACTAATACACAAGTGGCAAGTCTTTTAGATATTCTTTCAATTCGGTATCTATTTTTTATTTTAATTTATTTCTAAAGCTTAATAAAATTGGATCATTTTGTCTGAACCCGATCCGGAGACTGGATCCCAACTGCTTATAACTTAACATTCTTACTCTTGCTTTGATACCACAGAATGTCGGACCCTGCTCCTGGAGTCCAACTTTCGTAATCCTGAAACCTTGCGCTTATTACACTTGCAGTGCTATATGCTGATGTTCCATGAAAGAGATGAGCGCACACTGCCTAGACATCAAAATCACATATTGACTTGCTCATATTAAATGTAGCTTAAAGTCTCACGTCCGTATAGAGGCAAGAATCACCTTAATCAGAGTTATATAACTCGAGATACACTCCAAAAACCCAAAAGAGTTCATAGCTGAAACATGCTCTCTTAACCGACCATTCACTTACTTTGATGTAAACTTCTTCAATTTAACTCCAAATGATACCAAACTTTGAGTGGAAGGTATATGTCTTAGGAAGCTAATGGTTCAAACCTCACCTCAATTGGAGGTTGGATGAGGAATTTATGCCCAAAAGAATCAAGTATGTTCACCTCCAAAATCAAATTGAAACTCTTTTGGCGCGATTCTCAAAACTTTTGATTCATAACTCGGATTTCTTTCTTTTTTGTACCATTAGAAAGTAGACATCTAGATCTACAACTCTCATGAAGATCACAAAAAGTGAATCGGCCTCTAAAAACTCAAAAATGCACCATCTTTCCCGTAGTTGTCCGTTAAACGGACAGCCATGTCCGTTTAACGGACAGGTACGGGTGACAGGGTGCTAAATGGTTCGTAAATGTCCGTTAAAAGGACATGCAAGTCCGTTTAACGGACATGGGCAGGGTAAGGGGTGTTTTTACACCCGAGGCTGTCCGTTTAACGGACATGCAATTTCTCTAAACTTCCAAACCTCTCATCTTTAATCCAACTTCAAACCACTTGAACTCTCATCTTTCAAAACTCATAACTTCTTATTCCTAGATCTAATATGTGCATACTATACCTCCATGGAAAGATAACAAAATGAACTACAAATCTCATGAAGGATGCAAATGCTAACTCCATAGTTAATCAAGGTAAAAAGCCACTCAAAGGACACTGCTCATTAAAGACCAATGTAACAGTGATATAGCTTAATGAACAGTGACTGAAGGTGTTCTTAACCTCATAACTTTTTAACCCTAAATCCAAATGAGACAAATAATACACCCTTAGAAAGTTCTGAACTTCTACTACAATCTTCACGAAGACTTCCTGATCTAAATCAAGCCCTAAGAGGGTCTAAAACTGAAGCGAAGTTCTGTCAAATTTTAGGAAAATTTGACAGCATTTCCCTTGAAAATGCAACTAACCAAACTTCAATCCTAGTTCCACCTCCTGCATAAAACTCAATATCCAACTTCATTCAACATGTCTCAATTCTAAAGTATCTCTAAATACCATTCAAAGCAGCAACCACACTCTTAATCATCTAGTCATATCCAAGCTATACAATGATGCAATTGTCTTAAAACATACATGGATTGCTCAAAATACGTTAGAACTTAATATTCTTGCATTCATATGAAAATGTGAGTTATTACAAGGCTTTAGAGGGCATTTTAAGCCACTACATCAAATCCAAAATACAAACTTGCAAAAGCATAATTTGCCCAAAATGCATCTAAAGCATTGATTTACAAAAGTTAACTTGAAATACAAAAATAATCATTTCTGGAGTAATGCCTTTAAGCTCGCTGATAGGTCTCGTGCTCCTCACCTGGAGATGGGACGAGATTAGAGGAGGTGAGCTTATACTCGTGGGTAACATGTTTATATTTATGCAAATAAGCTGAATTTATTCATTATCCATACTGTTAGCAATTTTCTCAT
>JANTNU010000233.1:15861684-15875270 GCA_024752395.1 Erythroxylum havanense | reverse complement strand
TTAATGAATTATGCCTTTTCTTTATTTATTCATTCAGTCTGCATACGACTGTGAATAAAACGCGCTAAAGGGGATTGCCTTTATGGCACAAATAAACAGTACCGACCTAGAACAAGTCGACTTATCCAATGAACAAGTCGACTTATCGGTACCGAACATGTGTAAGTCGACTTATCACTTACAAGAACATCATAACGGTTTGGATAGATCTAAAATAGAACATACTACATATTTTTCATAAGAGTCTTGTGTAGCTGTGAATACACAAACTAACGCAATCTCACATAAAGGTTTTGTGTGGCCGTAAACTTATAGGAGTATATGAAGGAGCTTCATGCCACTAGCAGGTAGGCAGGAGAAGCCTTTGATTAAAATGTAATTGATTAACTTAAGGGGCTACCACAAACTCACATAATCATGCATTTCACATCTTGTAAACATATTGCCCAAAATGGCACTTTTCCAAAACTTGATTTTTTATAAACATAAGATATTTAGAAAACATGATTTCATAAACATTTTTTTTTCAAAAATCACTTTTAAAGTATTTTCATAAATCATCACACAATTCATAAAACAACATATTGCAATTTTCTCAAATCATTCAAAAGCAATAAATGCAACACTTATGATGCAATTGAAATCATTAAACTTCTCTGATTTAAAGAAAACATTAATGGCTTATTTACTTTATTATAAATATGTACCCACCTTGATTTCTTTTCTTAAAGACTTGCTCAGAATGCCTCTTCTCTTGCTCCTCTCGCCTTTCTTGATTTCCTTCATCAATGGCAAAACTCCATTCGAGAGGAATCCAATTAAAAATCTCACAATGCAAAATCACTAAAATTAGTTCTAGAATACCAAAACTCATACATTTTCTAAAATCCATGAACTAAAACCCTTCCAAAAATTCAAAATATTCAAAATGATCTTACCTTGATTCTTCACCAAATGAAAAATTTCTTGTCTCTAATGAAAGCTCTTCTCTTCCTCTACCGTTTCCTTTTCTTGAACAATCTCAAAATCCCTCTTGAAAACTAAGAAATGATGAAGCCCTAGCTTTTTCCTGCTTTCTTTCTCTCAAAATAGAAACCTCTCCTTCTTCTCTCTTTATTTTGGTATTTCTCTTCTTTCTCTCCCTCAAATCACATTTTTCCCCTCTTAAAAGAACAAAACAACATTTCTTCTTCCATTTCTACCCTTAATAAGTGTGCAAAGTCCATTTTACCCTTCCTTATAAGCCTTATGTCTTTTATGCTTAAGTGTCTTAACAAAAATACCTTTGAACATTCTTATAATCTAAACACTTTAATTCCATTAATCCATGCAATAAATTCTACTAACTTTGACATAATTAAATAATTCCAAATTGATTATTCTATCAAAACCTCAAAAATTATTTAAATCATGCATAATAATAAAAAAATTTGGGGGCTAACAAGATGTATGTGATCCTTAGTAGATATGCTAGATTAAGGGGTAGACTATGCTTGTTTTCGTATAGAAGAAGTAGATCCTCTAATAACTCTTAATGGAAATTAATCTTCTATTGCACTTAACTCCAAAGAATCATTCTTGCTAGAATTTTATGCCCCCTTGCCTTACTTCCTAATATATTCCTCCTTATCCATTTCTACCAATGAAACTACATCTTATTTTTCACTAGAAATATCTACATAATCAATAAATTCCTTTCTTTATTGCTACTTTAAATATAACTAGTGTTTATAATCCTAAGAGCTCCAAAGAATCCCCTCGCTGAAATAGCTTCCTAGTGGACTTCCATTATTTTCCCTAATGGCTTAGAGATAGTCCCCATTGATTAAAAACCTTGACTAAATCTTTAAATATAACATCATTCTCCCCTAGCCTCATTATGGAAATCAAATCAATCAAATCTTATTACAAATCATTGACAACATGTAGTTTAGCATAACCTATTCTTTTTATTAAAGTTGTAGCCTCCACTATACAGATTGACCTTCCTATATAACTTGTTAGGTGACTTAATCATTTGGTGGGACCAATACTCAAAAGGGACATTATAAATATTTATTTGAATTAGGGCATTATTTAACTTTATCTTCTTCATAAGTATTCTTAGTTTCTAATGCTTGAAGATTATTAACAAGTTATTAAAATGTCATAAACAATCCTCCATAATCTTTTTAGCATTTATTTCTGAATGAAAAATAAAGACAAAAGGATCCTATACCCATCCATTAGATATAGCCTGGGAGTTAATTTTAGGAAAAGTTAATCATTTTCTTTTTTAAAAAGACCTGCCAATGAAGAAGACCACTTGTTCACTCCTTTTAGAACTTCCATCTATGGAGCAATAATCAAATTGTTATTAGAATTGTTAGCAAGATTTTACATTTCCTAAAAAAATTGCTTGGAGGATAGTATTAGAGTTTCTCTAGAGAAAAATCACCGATAAATGGATGTCAACTAAGCTTGAGGTTAAAGTTAGAGGTATAACAAGCAGATATAGAATGCTGAAGAGGAGAGGTAGCTACAAGATGAGAAAAGGAAGACAAGTTGAACATATAGAGAGTTAGAAAGTGTTTAAGAAGGCTGAGATAAGTTAAGCATATCTATAAAGGCACTAAGGTGAGTAAGGAAAGAGTGACAAAGAAGTAGCAGAAGAGAGAGAGAGGGATAGGGAGAGGTACATGAGATAAGAGGAGGGAAATTGATAGAGGTAAGTAGCTTTGTCCAGGACTCAACAAGGGGGAGGACAAAATGCTAAAAGAAGAAAAGAATAAACTAAGCCACTAAAAAGTTTTAAACAAAGTTTAAGTAACAGTAAAAGTAATAGATGGGAGCTATACTAACTAGATATAAAATTCGTTGGTGGCACCAAAAAGTGAATTAAGCTCTTCTAATAGCTATAGAAGAACAAGAGAAGCAACGTAGAGCTCTTTCTGCCCGAGGAAAATTAAAGAAGATTAGCCAAAGAGCAGGAATAAGAAAAAGAAGAATCTATTTTCATTGACATTT
This sequence comes from Erythroxylum havanense, assembly GCA_024752395.1. NCBI lineage: Eukaryota > Viridiplantae > Streptophyta > Magnoliopsida > Malpighiales > Erythroxylaceae > Erythroxylum > Erythroxylum havanense. The sequence continues at coordinate 15,872,264 of JANTNU010000233.1, read as the reverse complement.
ATTGTTATTCTCTTTTCTAGATTTTTGTTTATCTATCTTTTCATTAATTAAAAATCTAAGATTGTAACACTAACACTTTCACATTGCTAAAAATTGAAAAATAAAATAAGTTTGAGTCATGTAAAAAGAATTAAATTCTTACTAAAATTTTGTTGTAACATAAAATTAGAAATATTTTTTCTTGAAATGTGTAATTAATAGTATAATATGAGACTTGAATGTACACTTCACATTGTATATTTGATTTTTTTACCGTCAATCTCATCTTTGGTAGAAAAATAAAAAGACTTCAATATAATTATTTTTAATTTAAAAAATTTAAAGATTTAACTATAAAAAATTGTGTGTAAAAGTTTGTAAGAATTTAAATATGTTTTGTATTTTATATTTAATAATTATTTTTCCAATTATTAATCTCATCTCTGGTGAAAAATAAAAAGATTTATTTATAATTATTTTCAATTTCTGAAAATTTTATGATTTAGCTATAAAAAATGTAAAAGTTAGAACAAAAGCTAGGTATGAGATAAAAAATCAGAGTTAAAGTAACACCTTAAAACTTTTATTCCTTGTAACTATGGATTAAGATTTTCTTTCTTTTAATTTGAAAACTAATTATTCTTTAGTTTTGTATATTATTATTATTATTATTGATTAACCGCTCCTGTTTGACTTGAAATCTTTTATTCACTTTAAATGTAAATTTCAAAGACTTCCTAAAACGTAAACGACATGGGCAGAGTACAGTAATTAAAGGAGCCGGATTGCCATCCCTATTCTCGTCACGTGCTCTTTGATGTCAATGGAACTGGAAAACTTAGGTCAGCAAAAAGGTCATATGGGGCCTTTTCTTTTTCCAAGCTGGAAACTGGGAACCAATCAAAATCAAAGAGTGTTAAAAGCAACAAATCATAATAGGATAACGTTCCACGTAGGGTAAAAAGGTCCATAAAATAATAAATCTGCTGAAGACGAATGTGCAGTAATATCTTCTCCTCCCCTCCTACTCCCAAGTATGCTTGTGTATTACCCTGAAACAAGAGTAAGCCACAACCATAGACAGATACGCAGAGAGACAGATTGCGGTAATCGGATGGATCGCAATTCGCTCCTGAGAAGCCCGAAGAAGGAAGAGCAGGATTTTTCAGACGACATAGTCGTCCCTGAATTCTCCAGCAACAATATTAATGCCCGTGAAGAAATTGAAGTTACTGATGAATTCCAGAGCTATTTCGGCATTGAAGAAGATGAAGGAAGTTTCTCAAAGGAAGGTGTTTACGGTGAGCTTAGTTGGGATTTTGTGGCATCGGATTGGGATGAGTACCCAAATGGAGAATGTGAAGAAGGAGTCGACTATAAAGTTGAGTACATGAACAGTGCTTTCTTTGAAGAAGATAAGGTATACAGTGGGAAAGTAGTGAAAAGAGAGAGTGTTGGTTTTTGGGAAGATGATGAAAAGAAAGTTTCTTTGAATCTGAACCTGAATTATCAGGAGGTTTTGGATGCTTGGTCTGATCGTGGGCCTCTCCTGGCGGGCGATGATTGTTATCGTTCAGTGGCAAGCAATGGCTGTTTGGTTAGTACTCGAAACCTTCTCATTTTTGGTCCCCTTGCCTTCCTGTTTGATCTTTTGAATTGAATATCTCTTACATTTGTAACATGAGATGACTTGGGCATTGTTAATCCTTTGATGCTTTAGATAACATCAGAATGAGAGTTAAATATAATGTTGGACCAAACAAAGTCTTCTTAATACAGTTGCATGGAAAATGAATGGATTAGTCAATGTTTTGCTTGGTCTATTAATTTAGATGGGAGAGGTGGCAGCGATGGAAGAAGAAAGAAGAAAAAGAGAAGCAAGTGTAATGAGATACAAAGAGAAGCGTCAGAGCAGATTGTTCTCAAAGAAGATAAGATATCAAGTTCGCAAGCTCAATGCAGATAAAAGGCCTAGACTCAAGGTTACTTGTCATTTTGTGGCCCTCTGTCTCTGGTGTACGTGATCCATCTCTAATTAATACTTGAATATTTTTGGTTACTGCAGGGTCGATTCGTGAAGACAGTATCCTGAGAGCACCGACTGTATCTGCAGAAAATATCTAATCCATTGGACATTTTCTAAAAATATCTCCAAGTTTAAAAAATATAAAATATCTAATCTTTCCAATCCAATGCTTTGCGTGGACGACTTTGTTGTCTTTTTGCATTGAAATTTCAAAGCAGAGACGTCAAGGCAGTGCAGTGTTAGTGTTTTCTATTTCTACGCGTAGGAAAGGAAATGTCAACATAAAGCTAAATATCCACTGTGTTATTCACAATGTAATTAACACATTTATTTTCTTGAGTAATCAAAATGGATGTGCCAAATAAGTACCCTTCTTGTTATTTTCTCATCTAAATAATAATTAATATTTATTAAACTGTAAATTGTCAATTTTTGGTTGACAATTTTCCATTTACTGGAGCTTTGTAGAATCAGACCGTTAACTTTGTAATGTCCTCGACCTGACACCCGATATTTTGATAAATAAATTCAACATTCCGGATATATTTTGCATACGATATCCTTTTCTGACTAGTTTCTGTGCAACAAACAAGTGTAATTGTTGAACCAATTTTCAAGAATATTAGTGTATGGTCTATCAATCATCTAACCAGTTAGGAATCCACGATTTTAGTCTTAGGGGGGGAAGGAACTTAATTTTGTAGGGGCTATAGTCCTAGTTGTCCTACTTAGTTTACTATATATATGCGTATTCTAAAAAATTTTTAGTTTTGTAAGGGCTGTAATCCCTGCTAACCCCCCCTTGGATCCATCCCTGCATCTAACCCTGTGGGATCATCATTCAATGAAACTATAAACTTCTTAGGCATGATGTTAACTCCAAAAGACTACAGAGTTGCAGATTTGGTCTAACTATTCTACCTATTATAATTGACATGGACGTAATGAACTTTTGACTTGACATAAAGTAAAGTTCTTTTACCAACTATTAATATAGTTAAGTTACAATTGAATATTTTTCAAGATTTGTGGCTATTTATTCTACAACCATGAAAATTGGAGAGCAAATAAAGCTTATTATGAAACAAGAGATATTTTGTTGACAAAAGACAAAAATGAGTTTAAATGTATTTTAGTATTATATTATAATAGGAATTGTTGTGCTTATGGTGGGTGTTATTATAATAAATGTTGTGGGGAAACGAGACTGAATGGCAATATTTTGTTTCAAACTTAAATTCTAATGAATGAATATAATGATATGATTGTCCTTTCTCTTTAAATGAATATACTGAATACAATGAAATAATCGTATCATTTCAAAATCAAGTTTAATGACAAGTAATAAAAAATGTAAACAAATCCTATCACCTTTCTTTATGTTTCCATCCATTACTCAACCACAATATGGATCATAGAATTTGTATACAATTCGACCACAAAATTAACACACTTCAAACCCAATTTGTCAAGGATGGAAAAAATGGCACTTAAGTTGTTTGTCCAATGCTATTTGAGGTGCATAAGCATACCACATTAAAAACAACACCTTTCACTATAATACTTAATAACATAATCCTATTATTAGTCTCCTTTACCCAAACAACATGCCATATAAGTTCATTTACAGGCAAGATACCTACCCCATTTTGTTATCTCAAGCACCTTAAAAACTAAAGATTGAATGCATTAATCTCCTTTGCTTTAGGTTCTATCCACTTTTGTCTCCTAGATGTATACTATATAAATCTTATATGTGTCTAAAATCTATACTAATATCACAAATGAATAAAGAATAAAGATGTATGTAACTAGAAAGTTGTGGAAAACAAAATTGCATAAACCCAAATTCATAAACGTCCTTAATCCTAAAATCGTGATATATTCTAGTTTATCTTAACTTATAGAAACCTATAAATATGCTTAAAATATAGGATCAAAATAAAAGAATAACTAAGTAAAAATAATATGATTAATAGGAAAAAAATATAACCAATTTCATAAATATAATAGCTTTTAGACAAACACAGATATATGCCAAGTAATGATCATATATAAATTTGAATATATTTAAAATGAGAACGTAAACCTAAAATACAAAATAATGTATACAAACGTTCAAAGAATTTTAGGGAAGAGGGAGCTTTGACAAAATTTGTAAACTCAACTGAAATGATTAAAAAAATGACATCTAAAACTTAAATATTTAAGAACTATTTACCTAAGTTCTTGTAACCAATTGTGCTCCTAAAAAACTATAAAATTTTAAAACCTTATGAATTTACTCAAGATATTTGGTGGAATTTTTATGTTAATATGTAATTTTATGAAAAAGTTACTAACTGTTTTTAATGTAAATATGTCATTCATTAGTTAGGTAAGTGAATTTATTATTTGTGAACAATATAATGGCAAGTAAATTAAAAGTTAAATCCCATGAAAAAGTATTATGGATGAAAAAGCTAACAATATTAACAAGTCTCACGATAATAAATGGAAATGTGATTTTGTAATCTTTTAGATAATGAAATATAAAAATAAAACTAAACTTACATGCCTAGACAATATTCAAGGAAATAAATAAGAAGATGGTTGATAAAAAAATAATGCAATAAAATAGCTATTTTTATATAAGTAGTTCCCCTAGTGACACTTCTGAGTTCACGATTTAATTAGCCTAAATTAGATAGATTCTTTAAACTAAAAGGACTTGTTAGAAACTAAAACTATACTTTCTTAAGATGCAACCATCTATCCTCTCATTGGTTAACTAACTATTTATTGTTAAATCCCATAAAATGTTTCACCTTAAAACTAGTAAGAACATGTAGGTTTCTCTCTAGTACCAAGTTCAACCTCCTCTACCTAATTCATAGTTTACTCATAAGTAATCTCTCTCTGTTGGAGTTATGTAAATATAATGCCTTGGAAAGTAAGTGTATTTACTTATAACTATTATTCTTCCAATTACTTTTGTAATGAAAATATTTATTATTAATCATACAAAAGAGTTTGTTTTTTTGAGCATTATATATATCTAGTTATAAGGTACCGAGATTCTTTTGTAAGTAATATACATATAAATAGAGATGTATGAAAAACATGTATATTATAAGAATCTAAAATAATGGATTCACAATTGAATAATCACGTTGGTCGCTTAATTATGGTTTAGATTGTAGTGTTACGATTTATCTCCGTGCAAGTAAAAGAGTTTACTTCAAGAGAATGATGAGTTTCATATCATGATAGTAGTCAAATATCGATAATGGTACTATAAAATGAATTTGGAATCAAGTATGTTTTAAAGCATAAAGTGAGTTGTTACTTTAACTTTAAAACATACAACTTAAGCATTTGTTTATTATCGAACACAATCTTGATGAGAGGTGGACTCATATGTATTTCATTACAACTCTTGATATGATCGGAATAGATTTTTACAGAGTATCAATCCAGTATCTACATGTTAGAATTATTTATTGAAACATATATTAGGAAACATTCACTATAATAAAGAGTTTATAGTGATATCATCACTTTTAGATGTGTTATGGAGATTGGTGATTAAACTGACGCCAGTAGTTAAATAGACTAGCTACCCATCAAGTCTTAACACTAAGATGAGATCATATGTATTGATCACCATATAGAGTAAAACAAGAGATCTAGAAGGAAAAACCAACATAAGGACAAAACGATAATTTTATCTTTTATTATGCGAATGGCTATAATATGGTTCATATTAGAGTTTACAATTGGACATCTTATTTTAAACATGTGTTCTCATAATATTTAGTAATTCAAGAGTTCAATTAATTGTCTTTAGTGGAATGACATTTAGTTAATAAGCTGGAATTAATTCTAATGAAATTAAAATAATTTTGGTTATATAAGTCTAATTAGTTTCCCCATTTGGCTTCTAGAAAGGTTATCAAGCAAAGTAAGAAATACAAATAGAGGCTTTAAATCCTATGATTGAATGTTAGGCTTAGGCTAATTAATTGTTAATTATAAGACCAAATCAATATTTAGAAATGGGCTAAATTTTGGTTTAATTCGATTCATTAGATTAATTAAATTAAAATAAAGTTATTAAAGATACTAAATGTGCAACTGCACATTTAACATTGATTTTCTATATTAAAGATGGTTTTAACATGCTTTCTGGTCATTAAATGGAGTAATGATGTTATCATTAAATGGTTTAATGGTTGTCTTTTAATGATAGCATATAACCTTTTAGCATGCATTGGATTAAAGAAGAAAGAGGAACATTTGATGGACCATCTTCCTTCTTTCATCACAAAACCGAAAATGATATGTCTCACTTAGGTTAATAGTCTTTTCATATAGCTATCTTAAAGACAAATGAGAAGTGTCTCATTTATTGGCTTCTTTATGATTAATTATAGAATGAAGTGATGCATTTGATGCAAATCTCTTCTTCTTCTTTTTTTATGTTAACCAAAATTGATAAGAAGTGAGAAGGTTTTCTTGCATTTTTGACTCTCTCTCTCCTATCTTGCATGGTATAGATGAAAATTGCATGAAAGGTGTCTCATTTTTGGCTTCTTTCTTCTAAGGAAAAACATCTTCAAGTTTTTCTTTTCCTTTCCCATTAAAGGATCTTGTTAACCTAGGTATCTAAGGAGAATTGGTCAAGGATATAATAACGAGAAGAGGATACATCACCTTGGAATAGAAACATTGCCTAGGACAGGATAGTACAACGAGGAGTTAAAGTTATAGCGAAAGAGTTGGAAATAATTTTCATCTTGTGTTTATGCAAATGCTTATCCTTATACCGTATCATGTATGGCTATGCATGTTGATTTGATTATATTGCTTCCGCTATAATTTTGATTTCTAAAAATTTTTTAAATCTACTATTTTATCCAAATTGTGTATGTTTTATTTTTTTGATCTAATAGTTGGTATCAGAACTTGATTTCTTATGCATGATTTCAGTTCCTACATGTGATGCATAGGTTGGCAATCATTTTTGTATACTACATATTTTTATGTGATAAAAATATATATGGTGTATGTTTTTCTCTTTTGGTTGTCCATAGATTCTAAAGTTACCTTGTAAGTTTTGTTCATTTCGTTTGTAATAAGAAGGGTAGCCTATCATCGTCATGTTTCCTCCTTAATTTCATCTTTATGTTTTCTTTGATTATATAATGTACAAAATCATGTAATGATGAAGATGAAGAATCCATGTATGAAGAAATGAAGAGGCAAGGTTTTAGTTTTATTTAAAGTGTATTGACAAAGTTTCAGTTATTAGAAAACCAAAGTGCTGGAATTTTGTGTTGACAAATTTTCACTTTTATGACACAAAATTTTTTAGCTTTGATTAAAAATAAGTCTTGTTTTTGTGTTTCATATGGACAAGTTTAGGTTTTGAAGACACACAATTGTTGGATTTTGTTTCATATGGACAACTTTCAGTTTTGTTGAAAAACTAGTGCTAGAATTTTTGTTTTCAAAGTGACAAATTCGTTTTAATGAAAATCAAAACTTTATTGTAAAAGAAAAGCCATTACACACTTTTTACCAAATAGGTAGGGTCATATGAGTGAAGAGTTTGAAGCAGAAGATCCAAATCCAAGAAGAAATTGTTGGGCTTAAAAGCCTTCTAATTGTTTTTATATTTCTAGGATGGACAACCAAAAGTAGCTTATTAGTTCATATGATGAATGGATAAATGAATGCAAATAATATGTGATATAATGTGATTGCATGTCATTTAGAAAATTGCCATTGCCATGCATTCATTATGTATAAGAAATATATAATGAAACAATATAGGATGGATAACAAATTGAATCTAGACAAGATAGTATTTATTAAAACTTAAATCCCAAAAGATTGAGTGGGAGAGGATGCTCATGTGAGAGTCCACGGTCTCTATATGATGGCCCATTTTGCATGTGGTGAAGTGTTACTCCCCACCGGAGGGCATAAATCCTAGATCTTACATGGTTTAGGTCTCCTTAAGGATAAGTCCATTTATTGGTAGCAAATGTGACCTCCCATCGAGGCATGGTTTGCAAGTACCTTTCATGGATGAATCAAATGATTACACACTCAACATATTTTATCAATAACCTGCCCACCATGGCCCTGTTGGTAAAAGTATGAACCAAATGATGACGTTTTTTTAAAAGTTAGGCATGAAGATGCTTAGTAGCTTTTTTAGCGGGAAGATCTCAGTTTTTCTTTTAACGGATAAGATAGTCCACCATCACTTAGTCAGTTATAGATAAGAAAAATAAAATTGTATAAAGTTTTAAATTTTTTAAGTTTTGTTAAATCTGTCATCATGTATAAATGCATCATGATTTTATACAAAGTTCCAATATTGTTGACGAGTATGCTCATGTTTTAACAATTTAGTTTTCAGATATAATCACCACAAAATGAATCCACTCACTTTGCTATTGACAAATAACAAATTAAAAAATGGAGAGAATTTTAATGAATGGAGACGTAACTTTGACATTGTTCTTCAATATGAACAAATTTCATAGGTATTAACTGAAAATGAGCTTGCACCTCCAGGTGGAGATTCAACTCCTGAGCTAGTCCAACAACATGAGTGATGGCAAAATGTTGATAAGACTACTAAGTGTTATATTCTAGCTTCTGTCAGTGGCATATTGCAAAAACAAATTGCTCGTATGAAAACTACTAGTGTAATGGTCCATCACCTAGATGAGATATTTGGTGTAAGGACCAGGTCTGCAAGGGTGAAAGCTATCCAAACCTTTCACAATCTCAGATAAAAACCTGGTGAACCAGTGCAGGATTACATGCTTAAGGTAATCTCTGTGGTCACTGAGGCTGAGATGCTTGGGGTAGATATGGATGCGGAAATGTAAATGATTATGACCATCAACAACTTAAACACTTCTTTTCAATAGATTAAGTTGAACTATGAGTTCAACAGTAAGGATTACACCTTGAGTGAGTTGATGAATACCCTTTAGAGTAAAGAGGAGATAGTAAATATCAAGGCTCATTGGCTAGAAACTAATGTAACATCTTCGTCTAAGCCTAAGGGTAAGGATAAGTAAAAGAAGAAGGATACAATGAAAAATAAGGCCCAACCCATGAAAAAGAAGGCCAAAAAGAACAACAAGGGAAAATGTTTCCACTGTGATAAGATGGGCCACTGAAAAAGAAACTATCCAGTCTACCTTGAGTCCCTCAAAAGCAAACAAGGTATGGGTTTCCCAAGTTTGTTAGGAACTAGAAATGCGCCAGATTTATGTTTTTCTTGGATATTAGATTTAGGGCCTACTAACCATGTTTGCAATTCTTTTCAAGGTGTTTCAACAAAGGAAAAGATTACCTAAAGGCTAGTTTCAAGTCAAAAAAGCAGATGGATCCTATGTTTCAGCAGAATCAGTGGGAGTAGTTATCTTGGAGTTTCCTAATAGTCATAGGTTGTATTTAAAGAATGTTTATTATATGCCAATGATTGTAAGGAATATGATTTATGTTTTTTGTCTAATAAAATTTGGCTATTCCTTATATTTTGAAAATTTTGTTTCAATATATGAGAATAAGGATTTTATTTGTAATGCGATAATTAAACAGGGATTGTTCTTTATAGAACCTATGATAGGCTCACTAAACACCACAGAACTGATAAAACCAAGAAAATCTAATGTCTCTAGCATTAATTCAAAATATTTGTGGCACTTAAGAATGGGTCATATCAATAAAAAAAGACTTGACAGGTTAATAAAGGATAGGATCCTTATAGGCTAGGATAATGATCCATTACCTACCTATGAATCTTGAATTGAAGGAAAAATGATCAAAACCTCATTTCCTTCCACAGGAAACAGCTAGAGGAGGTTATGAATACTTCATAACCTTTACAGATGATTACTCTAGACATGACTATTTGTATTTGATGCATAAAAAGAGTGAGTCCTTTGAAAAGTTTAAAGAATTCAAAGTTGAAGCTGAGAAGCAGTTAGGCAAGCCATTAAAACAACTTTGATCGTATCGAGGGGGTGAGTACTTATCTGGAGAGTTTCAGCAATATTTAATTGACAATGGAATAGTTTCCAACTTATCAGCTCCTCTAACACCTCAATAGAATGGTATGGCTGAGACGAGAAATAAGACTATTAGAAATGGTAAAATTAATGATGTCTAATGCTAACCTTTCATAATCATTCCGGGGATTTGCCATACAAACGACAACCTATCTTCTTAACTTTGCTCCATCCAAGTCAGTGCCTAAAACACTAGGGAGTTGTGGACTGGTCAAATGTAGCGCCCCCTTACCGTAGGGTACATACCGGGATGCCCGTAGGTCATTCCGATACATATCCTACGACGAGGGTGCACTACAATCGATCAATTCTATAATCCACAAGGCATCAATACACTAAAATCCACAATATCAAAATCACTGAATTTTAAAAACCATAAAGCTTTTCTCATTTCATAATATCAATCAGAAATATAGGCAAGTCTATCAGTTCCCTACAGTCTAAATACAATACTCCAAAAAGGAAACTGATACAAAAGTCTATACTATGTCGTC
>JANTNU010000233.1:15825155-15835653 GCA_024752395.1 Erythroxylum havanense | reverse complement strand
CTAGCTAGAAACTTTAATCCCTCCTCACCTATGTGTCCTAATCATTGATGTCACATATTTGGTGAAGTTTATTTTTTGAGTGTGTATACTTCTCTACCACCATATGCCTTTAAGTTTGTCTTGTACAGTGAGCAGCATAACTCTCCTCAGGTCACCATCATTGCGCCTTTGACATTTTCCACTTCCTATCCCTAAAAGTGTGCTGAAATTCTTCTTAATCTAACACATTATTTGATGACAAATTTAGCCTTAGATCAAGGATGTGTCATAGTTCAGTAAGCATCTAACATTTTCTGAACTCGTATTTCACCCATATCAACTATCTTGGCGAAATTTGGTTTCCCGTCTTTACACTCCCAAAATCTTTGCTCTTGTAGTTTGAGAAGTGCTCTACCTTTGGAACACAATGATAAGATACTCTAGTGTCAATCAACCATTCAAAACAAAAATTGATGACGTGGAAGCATTCAATAGTGGAATAAACTATGGACAACTCATCATCTATGCTTGAAGTTGTTGCTATGGTATTTTTATCATCACCATCATTCTAATGATCTTACTTTTTCTGATCCCTTTTCCACTTATAGTAGAACCTCTTGATGTCTCTTGGTTTATTGTAATAGTGACATGTCTCCACGTCTTTATCACTTTTGAACTTTGAACAATTCCTAGACTTGACGCAATCTTTGGGACCCTACTCTTGTTCCTTCCTTTGCTTTCTGTCACAAAGGTCTTCATGTTGTCAACTTTGATCTCTCTTCTTCTAATTTCTTCATTAAAAATACTCTCTTTGATTACATTCAAAGAGAGCACAGCTTTAGGAGCTGACTTGCTAATCGTCACCACTAGCGTCTCCTAGCTATTTAATAAAAAACTCAACAAAAATAAAGCTTGAAGTTCATCATCAAAAATGATTTTCATTGTAGTAAGCTTGTTGATTATGTCCTGATAATCACTTAGAAGCTCTGGAACTAATTTCCCAGCCTTTAACTTCAAGTTCATAAGCCTCTTAATTAGAGTGGCCTTGTTTTTGGTTGTCTTCCTTTCATACAGACTTTCTAGCTTCTTCCATAGCTCAAAAGGATCTGTTACTTGAGACATGTGGTTGAATATGTTGATATCAATCTATTCTCTAATAATGCCCAGAGTTTTATGCTTCATCTTTTCTCATTCTCTATCTGACATCTTTTTAGGTTTGAAGGAACGTCATCCTTCACACCTTTGTCCCCCATCAATAGGATCAAAAGATCTTTGCAACATAGAGGTCTTCCATTATGGGCCTCTAAATTGAGTAATTTGATGACGTTAACTTGACTATAGAATTGTTTCTACCTTTAATTACGATGACCTTGATACCACTTATAGGGGGAAATGAGATAACTCTCTAAAAAATCAACCAGATATAAACAATAATAAAGAACTCTTCAACTTATAGCAACAAACAATATGATAATAAGAAACTTAACGATGAAACAAACACCAAGATTTACATAAAAACACTTTAATATAAAGGAAAAAACCACGAGACAAACTGATAAACAAATCCATTCTACTCAATAAGGATTTGCAAAAAAAAGTTGATCTCTCATCTCACAATAACAAGTTGTTTCACAAAGTTTCAGGATTGAAATCAAAATTGATATTGTAATCAATAATCACTCAATCCAATCCCAAAATTAATCAAACAAGGATGACTATTTGCCTCTCTCTGTGTTCCTCACTTTTAGATGTCATGGCCACACTCTCAACAAAAATTTACGTCTTTTTCTCTTTTATATTAACAAATAAGTTTTTCTGCACTACACATGGTCATGTAAATGATCACGTATTTTTAGCATTGCCTCACTTGCAATTATATATGATTACAAAGAGTATACGATTTCCACACACAAGTGTGTACATGACTGTGTATGTGTTTGATCTTCACACGTTCCTTTACACTTTTACAAAGACTTCACAGTTGATCCATAGGGTCATGTAAGTCAAGATACGGGCATGTAGCACTCTATAAGGTTGTGTATGTCTCCGGTAGAGATTTTTTCATCTTATCTTCACTTGTTCATCATTCTCACAAACTATAAAGCCGTGTAGGATCACCAACAGTCTCGGATACCAAAAAAAAAATCATTTTAATTATTCAGCTTGAAGCCTTTAATTTCTTGTAATGGAAAAGAATAAACAGATGCATTAATACAAATAATTTTGAGGAAGTATACGTGAAAGTCAACAAATAATAAAGAGTCATTTACTCTCTTATGGTTAAACTTGATCAAATCTAAATGATTGTGGACTATGGTTATAACTGATAATTGTTAGCGTCATATTCATATTATAGTGACCATGTAGATGTCTAAGTTTCTCCATATAACCGAAACCAACCCATGTCATGTCTCAACTTTTTATTTAGAGCTTAGCTGCGACATTGTGTTCCGTTCATTTCTTTTGTGTGTTTCTTAACAATTTGACCTATGATTTAAGTCAGGTAGAAGTACATCTAAAAGATAAAATGGGAGGATGATTTAAGAAATCGAGAACAATAAAAAGGCAATGGTGGTAGGTTATAAAAAATTTCTTAATTTGAACGATCCCTCTAAATAATGCAGTGTTTAGGAAAAAATATGCTTTCACAACATGACCGAATACTAGCGCTGCTCAAACAATTACAAAACCCATCCCTCGTCACTGGCCTTTCTTGTACCTTTTTATAATGACAGTTCCAGGATGAATTTCTTTGATTTTCAGTTATTTTAAACTCATTCACTCTGTTGGAACAGAGGATCTCGTGCCCAGCTCCGATTTTCTGTCCAAGATTATTATGTCCTATTCTGTCCATTTGAATCTTAACTATTTATTTATGCGAGATTTACACGGAACTTATATAAATAGATGACTGAGATTCAATGAACAGGATAGGAAAAAGTAATCTTTGACAGAGAATCCCGACTCCTTCCATAAATACGCAGGTGCTAGTTATGCAAAAACACATAACACTCCTCCTGGTTATCAAACATTCTTGTTACAAAATGTGTGGGATACTAGCTGTTCTGGGATGTTCCGATGATTCTCAAGCTAAAAGGGTTCGTGTGCTGGAGCTGTCTCGCAGGCAAATTTCTCTTTCATTCTTGTTATTGCCAATCTATTGATCTTTACTTGAGATGGATAATTAATCACCAAAGTGGGGCCATTTGTTATGGATTCGGAACAATGAACTTACGTTATGGATGCTATTGCTTTGTCACCTTTAACAGATTGAAGCACCGTGGTCCGGACTGGAGTGGACTCTACCAGCACGGTGACTGCTACTTGGCTCATCAACGTTTAGCCATCATTGATCCTGCTTCTGGTGATCAACCTCTGTTCAATGAGGACAAAAGTATTGTTGTTACGGTAGCCTTCTCTACCATGGTTAATTTAGTGCACTCGGTGTCTTTCTACATTTTGTGGAGCAATGTGTAGTCGCTTTGGCACACCAACTGCAGAAGAACATCTGAATCTTAAATCAATTGTTTAATACAGGTGAATGGAGAAATTTACAATCACCAAGAACTAAGGAAACGTTTGTCACATCACAATTTCAAAACGGGCAGTGACTCTGACGTTATTGCTCATCTGGTAGCTATCTTGATATTCATTCAACCTGAAATCATCTCAAACATTTTCTACTTTATTTTCCGTTGAAATCTTTCCTTTGAATAGTATGAAGAGCATGGAGAAAATTTTGTGGACATGTTGGATGGCATCTTCTCATTTGTGCTATTGGACACTCGAGACAACAGTTTCATTGTCTCCCGTGATGCCATTGGAATCACCTCCCTCTACATTGGCTGGGGACTTGATGGTAACTTCTTCTCCACTCACTTTGGTAGCTTACGTGTGTTCCAAGTTCTAAAATTCGATGAATTCTCATCTCATGTTGTTGTTGTCCAGGATCAATTTGGATTTCATCCGAATTGAAAGCCCTGAACGATGACTGTGAACATTTTGAGTGCTTTCCTCCTGGCCACTTGTATTCCAGCAGGTCGGGGGGGTTAAGGAGATGGTACAATCCTCCTTGGTTCTCAGAGGCTATTCCATCAGCTCCATATGATCCTCTTGCTCTAAGAAGTGCATTTGAAAGTGTGAGTCTTATAAGATACAGAGTTTAACTATAACACACGCTGTTACTGTAAAAACATCAAATAAGATGATATCCGCGGGATTATAACTCATTACCAAATACAATCCGTGCAGGCTGTCATCAAAAGACTTATGACTGATGTGCCTTTTGGGGTTTTGCTATCTGGTGGCTTAGACTCATCTTTAATTGCCTCTATCACAGCTCGCCATTTAGCAGGAACCATAGCTGCCCAGCAGTGGGGAGAGCAGCTCCATTCTTTTTGTGTTGGCCTAGAGGTGAGTGCCAATTGCAATTATCACAAAATTACCACTCTTCTTCAAGATATTCTATCCTTGATGAAGTTCCTATTCTTAAGCAGGGTTCACCTGATCTGAAGGCTGCAAAGGAAGTTGCAGATTACTTGGGAACTGTTCACCGTGAATTTCATTTCACAGTTCAGGTACTAGAAACCCGAATGTTAAGGACACGACTTCATGATATGTTTAAGACAACTGCAGAATATTAACTGTAGGTCTTTGGTACATGACAACGGTACAGGATGGAATTGATGCCATTGAAGATGTCATTTACCATATTGAAACTTACGATGTTACAACCATTAGAGCAAGTACCCCTATGTTCCTTATGTCAAGGAAAA
This sequence comes from Erythroxylum havanense, assembly GCA_024752395.1. Lineage (NCBI taxonomy): Eukaryota > Viridiplantae > Streptophyta > Magnoliopsida > Malpighiales > Erythroxylaceae > Erythroxylum > Erythroxylum havanense. Next base: position 15,830,899 of record JANTNU010000233.1, on the reverse strand, counting down.
TAAAGTCTTTAGGAGTGAAGATGGTTATTTCTGGTGAAGGTTCTGATGAGATTTTCGGTGGCTATCTGTACTTCCACAAGGCCCCTAACAAAGAAGAGTTTCATCAAGAAACATGCCGCAAGGTAACTGTATAACCACATTTGGCACATTTTTTAGGTGTTCATTGAAAGATAAGTAAAGACATAAGGGCTGCCTGGTGCGCAAGACTCTCTGCTTTATGAGGAGGGTTATCAATTTTATGCAGTTTTTTATTTGTATTTTATAAAGAAGTTGTTTCCGTAATTCGAAATTGTAATCTTTCAGTCACAAATGAGTAACCTTATTAGTTGCTCTAAAGCTTGCCCACTAAAGATAAGCAAAGACATTTGAGTAGATAATTCTACTCAATTATTCTTTCCTTTTCGCAGATCAAGGCCCTCCATCAATTTGACTGCTTGCGAGCTAACAAAGCAACGTCAGCTTGGGGTTTGGAAGTTCGAGTACCTTTCCTAGATAAGGAGTTTATTAATGTTGCAATGGCCATTGACACTGAGTGGAAGATGGTAAATACAACCATTCATTACTTTTCTGCCATCATTTAAGGTGGTGTTTCTTAGAGTTGCATTTTTTTTCTTTAAATTTTGTAGCTACTCCAACAATGGTTTTAAGAAATTTCGTTCAATTTCAGATTAAACCAGAACAAGGACACATTGAAAAATGGGCTCTTAGGAAATCCTTCGATGATGAGGAGCATCCATATCTGCCCAAGGTATATAAGAACCATATGCCTTTGCTTTACATCATTTAAACTACTCGGTGACTTTGTTTCCGATTCTTGCAGCACATTCTATACAGGCAGAAGGAGCAATTTAGTGATGGTGTCGGCTACAGCTGGATAGATGGTCTTAAGGCTCACGCTACTCAACATGTACATAAATGATTAACCTTCGGTGACATAAATTTTCGTTAATTGTAGAAGGTTTATAACATCCTAAATAATACTTTCAGGTGACAGACAGAATGATGCAGAATGCTACACATATCTTCCCACATAACACCCCTACTACCAAAGAAGCTTACTACTACAGAATGATCTTTGAGAGGTTTTTCCCACAGGTAGTTTAATCAAATTGATAACCATAACAGCAAAACAGTCAAGTCCTGATACTAATCTTGCTGTATTTCTAGCAGAACTCAGCCAGGTTGACTGTTCCTGGAGGAGCTAGTGTGGCGTGTAGCACTGCCAAAGCTGTGGAATGGGACGCTGCGTGGTCGGACAATCTTGACCCGTCAGGCAGAGCTGCATTGGGAGTTCATCTTTCATGTTATGACAAGCAGCAGGCAGTTTCGCACAACAATGTTGTTGTGCCACCAAAGATTATCAACAGCATACCTCGCATGGTGGAAGTTAGTGTTCCAGAAGTTGTTATCAAAAGCTAACGGCAGCCAGAAGTTTGAACGTATCAGTTATTGTGGTAGAAAGTTGTGGTGTTCGGACTTTGGTTGGATTAATGGGTTACGAGAAAATTCCAAGGCGAGGCTCGTAATAATGGAATCCTTGTGTTGTCGCTACCTTCTTGTTTTAATATATATAAGGTTTGGAAGTTGCCAATGTTATGTAATCCTGTCAAGTCTCAGTGCAAAATTTTCTTTTTCTTTCTTTCATTGTTGTGTGTATGGGTGTGTGGCAGTAGCCTGGTCAATTGGTTCCTGCATTGCGTCTATTCACCAAACTAGCTTGTGAAAAGAATAATCTGGATCTCCTTAGGAGCCTGGCCAAGCGGTTTGGTTGAGCATATTGTACGCTCGCTGTAAAAAAGTTACTCATTGCATGTTGTAAAGTCATTTTAGCTGTAATGCATTTCCTTCGGACTGTTTTTAATGCACAGTTAAAAGAAGAGCTAATCTATCCGGCGAAGAAAGGTAATATCGCTAGAAACACTATACAAGGAAGGAGAGAACAGATGAATTAATAGCTAAAAACGACAATACTTTTGATCACAATCAGATATGCTTTTAGTGTAACAGGTCGCATGAATTTTATTATGTGTTCCGAAATCAAAGTGAAAGGGAAACAAATGAAGTAAATGCAGAAATACCTGGTTTTGGTTCCATCATATTTTGGAGGAGTTTTTTGAAGCTGTAATGAGCTCGAGTTAACTGGGATTTTCATGGGAACTTCTCACCGGCATGTAGTTAATGCCTTTCTACAGTTTTCTCACTACGTAAGCTCTTCTAACGAGTCAGGGAATTCTGATACTTATGAATGACATAAGCAATTACATGAGAACTTAATCTTTTGATATAGTTTCCATATCGGACTTCCCTATTATAAGCTTGATATAAGTCCAGTCAACACTAACTAGAATCTATTTTTCTCTTGGATTTTGACTCATTGATTTAGATAATTTATTGGGTTACTTTAGCATCTTTATTTGGATCAAATTATATAACTTAACCGACAAGTTATTAAAAACAGATAAAATGCAATTAATTGCTGTCTAACTTTATGAAAAATGTCTAACATTCTCCTTCTTAAATAATAATTAATTGCAGTATTGACTCAAGTTTAAAAACAATTTAAAAAATTCGATTAAGTCATGCTACTTTATAGGTACCAAGTTTAAGAATTAAAAACATTTGATCAAAAGATAATTAAAGTCCTACATTCTGTCCCGCAAGGTTTTCAATACTGAAAGATATCAAACACATGTGTCACGTGTGACACAAGTCCAATATAATCATGCAGATCTAATTATACCTTATTAACATGAATGAAAAAATGGAGTGTGACAAACTAATGTGATACCTATATGCTCTAATATGTAGCATCTTTCGTTTGTAAGTCTCGATTTTTCTAAACCTTATGCTAAACTACATCAGATAAATCTTGTTTTCTCTCACCAAATGCTAAAATATATTAGAGAAAACCATTTTGTTCTCTAACTGAATGTTAAACTACATTAGAGAACCTTTATGGGATTGAAACTTATATCTTCCTATGTCATGTTAAAATTCATGGATATCCGTATTAAACTGTATGTCTCTCAATGATATAGGCTTAAGGTCAATCTTTATATATACCTAGTGACCTTTAAAATGCTTAAGATCAATACAAAGTTTAAGACTTTCACATGTATTATGACTTTACACAATAATAGGTATTATTGAGGATAAAAAGATGATCATCTTTATTAATAAACAATCATAATGTCATAATACATCAAAATATATAAACATATATGAAGTAAATATAACGATCCCTAACTAACACTATCTAAGGATTTTAACAAACCCATATATTGGATACATGTCTTTCAAACACAAGTGGGTGAAGTTCTTTAGTTAAAGGACTAGCTAACATCTCCTCAGTCATCATATGTTCCACTTCAATGTCACCTTTCTGTATCAACTTCTTAACAACTAACTATTTAACCTCCAAATGCTTAAGCCCTGCGATATTCTTATTGTTGTTATTAAACAATACATCAATAAGATAATCATATTATAACCGAATAGGGCTAGCCACTGAATCTACCACAGAAAACTTAGAAATCAAGTTTCTAAGTCAAATTGCCTATGAAGCAGCCCCATAGAATGCTACAAACTTTACATGCATGGTTGAAGAAGTTACCAAAGTTTACTTGACAGTTTTCCATGATACCGTACCATATGCTAACATAAAAATGTAACATGAAGTAGACTTTTAATCATCCGAACAAATAGCAAAATTGAAATTTGTATACCTCACAAGGCTTAGATTATTGGCACCCCAGTATGTTAACATATAATCCTTGGTATGCTTTAAGTATCTCAACACTCACTTAACTACATTCTAGTGGTTTATACTTGGGTTAGCCAGATATCGACCCAGTACTCCAATAGCAAATGCAATATCCGACCTAGTGCACACCTAGGCATACATCAGACTATTAATGCAATAGAGTACTAAACACTCCTTATAGCCTCTCTCTCAACTTCATTCATTGAACATTGTATCAAAGATAATCTCTCACCATGAGAGATATGCCCTACGACAGGTCTACAGTCAACCATATTATCCCTTTATAACACTCGCTCAATGTATGCACTTTGTAAGAAGCTTAAAAAGTGTGAGATCTATCCCAATGAATCTGTATACCTAGGACAAAAGATGCCTCTCTAAGATCCTTCATGTCAAAATGCTTGACTAAAAGTTGCTTAACTTCTTGCAACATGATCAAGCCATTTGACGTGAGTAATATATCATGCACATACAACAGTAGGAAGATGACTTTGCTCCCCTTGACCTTATAGTACAAGCATCTTTCAACTTTGTTTTCCACAAAGTCAAAAGAGGTTAGAACCTCATCAAACTTTAGGTACCACATTCTAAAAACTTGTATCAAACCGCAAATTGATTTGGTCGATTTGCAAACCTCGTTAGTCATTCCTTGATCCTGAAATCCTTTAGGTGGCTCCATATAAACTTTCTCATAAAGGTCACCCTTCAGGAAAGCGATTTTAACATCCATCTGATATAGCTCTATCTCATAATGAGTTACTATTATCACAATCACTACAAATGTTGGACACCCCACCCTTGTGAGTCATGAGCCCGACGTCCTAAATGACATCTGAACATGTGTCCCGTAAAGATGGTGTGCCCCCACCAAGACAACCTACTTTTACTATTTCCGAACAGATGTTGATCTTAATCGTTTTGCACCAGCCTTGGGACAAATAACATAACAGTCATTAGGGTTATCGGGTTAAGATCCTCTAGAGACGATTTCAAAGAAGGCTTTGAGACCTACAACTTTGAGGAAGACCTTGAGGTCGGATTCTATCTTCTGAAGGGGTTGGAAATGGAAAAGAAGATAGGAAAAGGCGAGAAACAAAAGACAGAAGAAGCGAAACGATAGAAGAAGCAAAATACAGAAGAAGCAAAAGACAAAAGAAACAAAACATAGAAGAAGCGAAAAGACAGAAGAAGCAAAAGACAGAAGAAGCAAAATACAGAAGAAGAAAAAGACAGAAGAAGCGAAAAGACAGAAGAAGCAAAATACAGAAGAAGCAAAAAAACAGAAAAAAAAAAAAACAAAAGACAGAAGAAGGAAAAGACAGAAGAAGCGAAAAGACAGAAGAAGAAAAAGATAGAAGAAGCAAAAGACAGTAGAAGCAAAAAGACAAAAGAAGTAAAAAACAAAAGAAGAAAAGACAAAAGAAGCAGAAGAAGCAAAAAGGCAGAAGAAGCCAAAAGACAGAAAAAGAGAAAAGATAGAAGAAGCGAAAAGGCAGAAGAAACGAAAAGATAGAAGAAATAAAAAGACAGAAGAAGTAAAAAGACAGAAGTAGTGAAAAGGATAAAAAGGCAGAAAAAGCAAAAGACAGAAGAGGAGAAAAGGCAAAAGAAGCAAAAAGACAAAAGAAACGAAAAGGCAGAAGAAGCAAAACACAGTGTAACATCTCGTTACTAATGGGATGTGTATAGTTCATTGCATTCGTATTTGGCATGTGCATGTATTGCATAATTGGTATTTGTACGTACTTGCATATATGACATATTCCGATTAGATTTGGATAACTTGGATTTGAAAATTGATTAGGTTAATTGGGTTGTGAGAAAATGAGAAATTGAAAATTGTAAAATGAAATTTGGAGATGATTAGGTATGTGTGTTTATCAGGTCAAATAGGTTTGGGGACTGAATTTGAATTAGAATTGAGAATTAGGATATTGAAATATGAAATTGGAGTTTGCAATTATGCGTTTTCTAATTTTGT
>JANTNU010000233.1:15785903-15802007 GCA_024752395.1 Erythroxylum havanense | reverse complement strand
ATGTCATATGCTATTTAATGCTATCATATTTAATTACTATCATCTCAAATAATGCTAACTCAATTATTTAATTAGTCTAATCATGCTTAATTAAATAAAAAAAATTCGGGGTTAACAAGAAAGATACTAATATAAAGGATTGAAACCTTTACATGGAACCTACATAACACTAAATAGAAAGCGGCGATAAGTGCACTAGTCCGAAGTGCTTATTGGGAGGTAACCCATCCAAATTTAATTTTTCAAAAGTTTAAACTTTCTTTCAGTTACTTTTAATTAAGAACAACTATTTGTATTAAAATTTGGCTTATACTTAGTTTAATTTGTGCTTTTGTCTTTATAATTGTTTAACTACAATCACATTGAATAGTCTTTTTAAGTGTTCTAGTAGTTCTTTTATATTATGGTTGGCAGCTAATAAGAGACTTGGTACCAAAGATACTCTAAATTTACCTTGACTAACAGACTCGTATATACTATGCTCAGAGGCACGAGGGAAATGGATCACATACATTTCAGTTGCAAATACTCCTCATAATTATGGAACCACATCTTTAGACTCTGCAAACTACATTGTACTAACTTGGAATGGACAAAAATAATCTACTAGGCCTCTATAGAAATTCATTTCTATAGCAAAGGGAATCAAAAATTGTTTAAGATGGATTTTGGTTCAATGGTTTACTACCTATAGCGTGAACGGAACAAAAGAATATTTAGTAATGAGGCACTCAATGTTGAAACCAGTTTATAGAATATTATACTCAAAATCAAAATAAAAACCATTTTATGGAATCTACCAAGCATAATTCCTCCTAGCTTGTGTATTAGTTGGAACTTATGAAAGTATTACTTAATTTGGATTATTCTAGCCAGAGTTACTTGAGTTGGTCTTTCTTTAAGTTGTATTTTGTATGTAGGTACATTTTCCTTCTAATGAATTTATCTTCCAAAAACAATTTACAACTATATGGCTTTAACTATGTTTAACTATTTCTTATTTATGTCATGATCATTTAGGCAATGGGGAGAAATGAAATGAATACAAAGTTCAAGTGATATATATGTAAGTAGTTTAACTTAATCTATCAAGACCACAACCAATGACAAAGATAAATAAAAGAAAGAAACTAGTTCATAAATATGGCAGTTTGTGAGGTAAGAAAACTCAAGCACCTGTCATAAAACGAGTAACAACTCAACAAAGATTACAGGCATAAAGAAATTAAAAATATGTTATTTTTTAATTCAACTTATCCATTAGCATAAATTTTCATTATTTATTTTTTTAGGGTGAAACAAATGGAACTGTGAGGATAACAAGGTTAAGAACATCTAAAGAGAGTCATTAAATTAAAGTTTCATTGTGTTTTATATCCATTCAGAATGTCAAGATAATATTTACTTTGTCTTGCAATTTGGTGAACATTAAGTTTTGAACATTATTATTGACATTGTCTTTTGCTATAATGCCCTAAGTGTTGATGAATTGCTATTTTGTAAATGTCTAGAGCTTTTATATTCTGACTTAATGGAATTTTTTTTCAATGTTACATAACTAATGCAAATATTTTCTTATGCAAGAAATTAATTTTATAAACTTTCAGTACACGAGCAGTAATATTGACCATAATTTTAATATCTTTGTTTATTCAAATTACACTGCAATAATTTTAACCATTAGTAATATAGATATGATAACATGAACAAAAACTCATGCTTAAATTGCCTTCATCTTTAATTTCATAATTAATCAACTTCAGGATGCATTAATAAGTCACACAAAACCAAACCAAATAAAATATAGCTTCACATATAAAGGGTCCTTCTACTTTTACATTCACCCCAATGTTGGTGGCAATTGCAAAACACATAATACCCATGACTCTTATTTTCAACTTCAGCATTACAGTTTTTTGGTTCTGACTTATTTGTCTTCTTCAACAAAACTCTTCAGCATATGGGAGGATCAACCCCTTTAAAACCCTACAACCTCCACAGTAACATTGAAGATAAATGGAAATCTTAACATTAAACAAATAGGCCCTCATTAAAACGACCAGAGGCGGAGAAGACGTGACTAGAGAGGAAAGATTGAATCAGAGTTAATCACCTCTCTCCCAATCGGTTGCCCATACTGTGTCTAAATTAACATAAATGACCAGAAAATGTTTGCGAAAGGAAACAAGAGAAACTAGGATCTTAAGACCTGTTTTTCTTGGTTACAAGCTGTTTTATCAGCAGGAAACCAAAGCAATCTCTTTGCATTAACTATTTCTTTCTTAAGAAGGGAAGAGTGGTTCAGTAGAACGAAAGCTTATCAAATTCACCGAGGAGGAGAATTGTTTGCCTGCACAACATAAGAACCAACGGGAGCAAATGAGTGACAATTACAAATGATTCATTTATCAGAAATGAGCTTCTGTCCGCATATGTAGACATGCTCTTATTGATGTTGACTATAGAATAAAACCCGATCTTGAGACTCTCCTTCCTTCACATTTTTGCAAGAAATTATTTACAAAAGATTGAGGTGGAATGCATGACAGAACATATCCTCAAAAATGACAAGCTAGAATGGGGTCTGACTGGAATGGTTGGTATCAGGAACACAAGTTGTTCTAGATGAGTCAGTTATAGCCCATGCAAATAAAACAAAACTCAGTGCTGACACACTAATATCTTCCGTCGCTGGTAGCATTTCAAAATATCATTACTACGACCACTACTCCCCTTGTTGAAAGTTCTTGTATCGTTATTATCACCAATTCGTCTATTCTGGAAATCAGAATGCCCAATCAAGAAGTCCACATTGACTTTGCTTCCCGAAGATTCATTTGCAGGACGGATTGTGTGGTTCATCTGTTTGAGCCAAAAAAACAAAAAGAAATAAATTATTTGCTCAAAACAGCAAAAGACACAAATAAATAAGAGCCACAGTAATCACCTGATGGCTTTTATTATTACTACTTCCATGCCCTGCAGAAATGCTGACAAGAAACAATGAATAATCAGCACTAATAGCATAAGTGATTAGCGTAGAGGTCCTTTTAGCACTTAAAAGAATATTTGTAAATGTTCTAGTATGAAGGGAATGTGCATTCATCTCTTAAAGGGAAATTGGAAGTTATACTACATGATTTGAATATCTTTGAAAACTTATTTAAAATTGTTTCGTTCACGAAAGGTGTGTTCTAATAAGCTTGTGTAAATATTTTCATCTTGTTTGCTACCTATTCATAAAGCAGCAAAGTCAACTAGCTGCTTCATCTTCCCTGAAAATGTCCATTAAACTTACCCTGATCCTTGAGGTTAGCTTTTTATTGCATTTTGTGGCATCTACAGATATTTAATAGATGGAAGACCTTTTCAACGAATTAGTAAAGTAACCAGACTTGTAAAACCTTGCTTCAATTTGAGAAAGCCTGTTGTTCTCTTCACTAAATCTCGCACAAACCACACCTTGTAACATATAGATTGAAAGAGGAACTCCTTCCTGTGAGGCAACTCTTAAATCTAGTTTCACATCAAGGCGTACTTATCAGCTTATTATCACTTTCCACATTTAAGTCCTAGATAATTTATTTTGATGACTTATTTTCCTTGGAATTTACAGAAGTTAGGTAAAGTGAGTGATAAGTGAGACATACTCCACCAATCCTTGCTCCACAATTCCAATCTCCTCAATTTGATCTACTTGGAATACTTCAGATACAACACTAGATCTATCCATATCAACACTTTCCCTGCTTCTGCAAGCACCATCATCACGTGCAGGTTGCAAATCTGTCAAAGAGAATAAAAGAATATTATTACAATGATACGCCTTAGCTACACTGAGAAAAGGAAAATGATCAACTATTTAAAAAACCTCTTGTAAGACTTGATTCAGAAGGGGGGGACTTCATTAGCTGCTTGTGGCACATGACAGTCTCCTGAAAATCCAAGAAAGTGCAATCCACGAACTGCAATCTCTCACAGTTGGTCATCTTTCTAAACCCAAATGAGCCCGTCCATGTGTTTAAGACACTATGAACTGCAGGCAAGACTAATCTCTGGACTCCTAATTCCATTAGCTTCTGCAGAAGATAACCAAATAACAATGAAAATGCTGGTCTAAAGGGAGCCAAAAATTGCAAAAACATAAGCAATAAGAGGTTGCTGTATTTTGGAAACTGTGCTGTGGATTTAGGAAGTGAAAAAAACAGGGGAAAGGAGGGGATGATACCCTCTCTGCATTTTTTCATTCCTAAAAATGGTGAGGCAATGGCAAAAGGAAAGAGCATCAAGTTTCTGTTGGTAGGTCATTAACTTCTTTTCATCTTCACTAGAATAGGCTGATGAGATGTAAGATATAAAACTGCACTAGTGAATGAAACATAACAAATTAAAGAAAGGAGAATGAAGGCAAAAAGTTTCTAAAGAAGGAAGATGTAAAACCAAATAATAACATGGGTATCTTAAATGCAATTAGTACAATGTCTTCAAACATACACAAGAGTTACCTTTTCAAGTACATTCATTAGCATTCGACACATTCCCATTCGACGGTATTGAAATCGAGTACCAATAAGTGGAATTTCAGCCACCTTCTCTCCATAAATTCTGCAACAAAATTCACAATTTTAACATGTCTCAATAAATCAAATGCCATGAAATCAGGAAACATCTCCAGAAATATGCAGCTTAATATTTTCTATAAAAAGAATACAAATCTTACCTTACTGTAGCCACAGTGATTAGTTCATCATGTTTCTCCAAAAGTACTGTGTAGAACCCCCGAAAGTTCAAACGGTTTAGTTTTGATCTAAGAAGGTTGAAATGTCAAGGATCAGACTCAAACTAGGCATGCTTGGTGTAACACATGGAAAAGAAACTGAGAAATAAACCAAAAGATTCAAAATTTTCACTCAAATTTGGGTAACTTTAGGACCAACCAACTACTATTTTTTACAATATTCTATATTTTACAGGAAGAGACTAATTTAAAGTGGTTTACAAAGCCAGATAAATTTTTTGTCTCGCACACTTGTTTCTTTTCAAATTAGATCTATTTTTTAGATCTTCAACACTTTCCAATCTTTTCACACTTCGACTAGAAAAGGGAATGGATAGACATCGCACAAATCTGCCTAAAATGTCTTTTTCTTTTGTCTTCATGACAAAGAAACAGAGCAATATGGTATAGGAGCCCTTGCTCACCAATCTAAGTTTGTAGTGCAGTTAAAGGTATGCAATAGAAAAACCCATAGTGTACGTCAACAAATGAAATCAACCAGTGTTGAAGCAAATTGCTGTAATTCCTCACCCTTTACAGAAAATAATATCTTTAACTATGTCTCTCCCTGTCTGAGGTTCTTCAACAGGTTCAAAACACTCGTGCATCACATCAAGAGCAACATTCAGCTTGCTGTGCATCTCAGTCAGGGCATCAGCATCAGAAGCATCATGGTTATTACCATCAGCCTGGATGGACTTTAGTAGCGTCCAGGTAAGATTGTCCACACCCACTGCAATTGGTTTTCCTAGTAGCTCCTGGAGGCCCAAGAATATCTGCAATGGAAATCTAAAATCAGCATGCACAAGATGGTAAAAGAGCACTGATAGATTTCATGGCAAATCCTAATCAAATGTATCAAAAACTGGGAAAGATGGTAAATAGTAGGTTACCATGCCATATGCATAGAAGTAAACACTTTTAGAGCTGAATGTTTGTGTCCACTCATCAATAAACAGTCCTCTCAGCATTCATCCATGCTATCTATAAGACTCCTAATACCCATCATGAAATACCTTTTCTACAAACCTAGACCATATTAATCATATTAATGAAACTTTGATAAAAGCTATATGGGAGTACATATCTTATGCTGGAAACCAGGACCTTCTATTCCCCGGAGGTTCCTGACACAGAGTGCATTATATAATTTATGGCATATGATTTATTCCAATAAGGCTAATAGGCTGTTACCATAGTCCTGAACCAAGTGAATCATTACGAGCTGAAAGAAAAAGGTAGAAAGAGAAAATTATATTGAATCAAGTTCCATGTCATGAACCAAGGTAGAAATTTACAAAAGAATGATTGCATTTGCTACAATGAATGTCAAAGGACTAAATTGATACAGAGGCACACATGAAAACACAATAAAATACAGGACAAGGGAAGTTCAGAACTATCAATTAAGTGACATGTTGATTGCAAAGATGGCTGGAATCCAGAAGAAACCAAAGTATCTTCTTTCAACTATAACTTAATCTTTTATTTGATTCAGATCTCTCAAAGGTTAGATGTTGAAGCATATTATTTGGTTCCAGTAGTATCAGTCTCATAAACTTGCAAATCATCAACAGAAAAACCTGTGCTTCTCTTCATAATAAATGGGGCTTAAATATATAGATTACTCCTGATCCATATACTTGATTTTGCTAGAACAAAAGAAACCAAGGGAATAACTAGAGTGCAGATTCAGAAAAATAGTGACAAGGTACTCAAAAGCTATTAGCACCACTGTATCCAGGAAAATTTGAACAAAAGACCAACTAGAAAATTCCTGTAAGTCAAGAACAATTCCCTTATTTATTCTCAATATTAGGAAAAACAAACCAGATATACATAGTAACATTACTTAACTGATAACAATCATTATATATGAAAAAACCCACAGTACATATCGAATGTGCAATAAGGGGGATTGAGAGTTTTAAAGTTCAGAAAGGGTTAGCCGTACCTCTTTACACTTTTTGCTGCAAAACCAATTTTCTTTGCAATAGTTATCCCGATTATCTGAACCTTCATTCCCAGTGCATGCCATGTGATCTACATCAAAGAAAGCATATCAGAGACATTTCAAATGTATAATCACATAGAGCAAGAAACAATCATATTTGACCTACATTTATGCTCACACTGTGCACAAATAAGCACATATTCATCCATGAACGATTTACTATCTTTTTTCAATTTGTTCTCTCCACAAACTTTACAGCAGCATGAGGGGCAGAACCAGTCTCCATCTGGAATGTCCTGTGGGATCCCAAAGAAGTACAACATATAAAAGAAGGAATCAGAAAATAACTTCTTTTTTTCTTGATGGGCTTGTAAGGTGGAAAGTTGCAATGACGGGAAGTACATATCTCTAAACAAAAGACTTACCTCCATGCCAAGACAGCTTTTATGAAATGATGAAGGACACTGATCGCATAATATTAGTTCACCACCATAATGACAGACAGAGCATATATAATCATTCTCACCTTGAAGCCAACTGCCCTTCACTGTTTTAGGATGTTTTATGGTGAAATTACTCATCATCTGCTTTTGACAATCCAAAAGAGACCTTCCATCTTCCAGAAAGATATTGGCAGCTGGCCTGTGCTTTTTGCTGCCAGCATGAGCTTCAAAACCACTGAGAGTATAAACCTTCCTACAGCAAGTACACTTAATCCCATCAAGAGTCACACGCCCTTCAGCAATTGGAAGTCCACCCTTTCGCATGCTATAGTGTACTTTTGCTCTTGGCAATAGAATATTATTGTTTATCAACCATGATAGCACAGTTCGTGGGCAACGATGTGAGGCATTAGGAACTACAATCTGTTGCACTCTTTTACCCGATCTCAACATATGAGTCGATTGAGGAAACTTTTTATGATTTAGGGGCCCAATGAGCATTTTAGATGTCTGTCTACTTCTTCTTCTTCTTCTTCTTCTTCCCCTTTCCAGCTCTTGAATCCTGCCATTTTGCAAATGGGAACTGGTTTCGGATTCAAATAAGTTAGATCCCTTCCTTTTCTTTCCAACCTTCACAATTCTCTCAGCTCTACTTTTGTGTAATTCTGTAGATTTTCTTAATGGTAATGCAAAAGAACACTCTAGACACAAATCCTTTGACATTTGAATATCTATTTTACTAGGTGGAGAAGATTGTCTTCGAATAGCTAAATCTTCCTTAGGCATGCTGCAAGAAGCCATATCCTCAGAAGCTTTTTGGTCAATTGCATCTTTGCAGGCAATTCGTAGAGAATTATAGCACTTTCCTCTTGGAGAAACATAGCGCAATTCATGCCTCCCATTACGTTTTGCATACCAGAATTTCCATCCCACCGCAGAGAGATGCTTTCTTGCTCGTGATGTCATGTGTCTAATGGCACCTTTTTCATTTTTGCTTCTTAATCTCTCCTCGTATCCAAAATTGTACCAGAAAACAATAGCTTCAGGGCAATATTCAGGCTGCTCAACATGAATATCAGCATCTGAAGGAATCCTAGCTCGATAACAACAGTGATTGTGATTGTCTGGAAGGGGTGCAGAAAGAGTAGTCAATGGCTCACCTGGAGCACTCTGCGGAGTTTTCTCCTTATCTAGGAAGATTGGACAAAGAAACTCCTCATCATATTCTGTCAAAGCAAGGCATACCTGACGAAGAGAAAAGTAATGCTTCCCATCAGGTGAGGTATAGCGTAGTCTGATACTACTTTTATCCCTCATGAAACTAATTTTCCACTTCTGATATAAAAGATGCTTCCGTACATCTATCTTTAAGGACTCCCTGCATATTCCTTTACTTCGTTGTGTGTATTTGACAACTGCCTCAGGGCAAAACTCTGGACCAGGGACTAAGTCAGGGCCAGCAGGCAACCAAGGAGTTTTACTGCAAACAGGACTTGAGTACCTCCTTGTCAAGTTATTGCAATCAGAACCAGATATCCCTTCATCATTGGTCATGGAATTTACGATAGAACCTCCATCCAGATTTAAAGGAAAGAGATCAAAAGACGGAGGCTGCACATACATTGTTTCAAACTGCAGTTCTGAATTTGATATATCACTGGGCAAAAGAGACTTAACTGGCTCTGCATTAAGTTCCCGTTGAATAGATTGACCAGTTAATCCATTTGCTTTCAAAACCATATTACTTTCTGGTGCATTTTTGGATGGTACTAAGACACAAGTCTCTAGGGAGCCTGTTTCAGTATACATCTTAGGATCCGTAACAGGTTTAACAATCTTCAGCTGCTGCATACTTCCAGGAAGGCCTATTACCCGGGAAAGATTATTAAGCACAATTAGAAGGTTATCATTGAGCGTATCCAATAACAGCTCCTCCCATAAAACTTTTAAAGAGGAAGTCCAATCTCCAAGCTCCTGGAAACCCTTTCTATCTCTCAAATCAAACCAAAGTTGCTTCACAGAAACTGACATATAATTTCTTCTCTCATATTTCTCGATCAACTCCAGAAACAACCACATCCCACGAGGCTTCCACGTATATTCAATCTCATTCCAATCCTGAGTAATCCTTAATGCACTAACATGAATAATCAGTTCATCACCAAGGTCTGGAAAAAGAATCTTCCTCTCCTCTGACCCTTCTTCATGGTCAAAAATCACACCTTCCCACCACCCATCCTTATAATTCGCATCCACACACATCCCATATGTAAAGTTATACTTGCTAAAGTCAAGCCGGGGTGGAAATGGCCTAATTCGGCCTCTGTAATGGCATCCGTTTTCACCATTAACGTTGATATCATTACAAAGAAGGAAAACAGATAAGCTTTCCTCAAGATGCTTAGACCCATCATCAGCTAATAGATTATCGTACTGGACAAAATATTTCACATTCCAGTTTTGTTTGCTACATGCAGTGATGGTTCCTGCATGCCATGACCCATGAAATCCTTCTTCCACACTCCTTACCTTCAAAAATTGACAACACACAAAACTGAGAACAATCAAATCATATTTACACGGAATGATTCCAAAAGATGACATAACAAATCAAGATACCGCAAAAGAAACGAGTAACCCAAAAAAAAAAAAGACTCTTAAATAGAAAAGGCAAATTTGCATGGTGATTGGTCTTTGCATGAATGCCAAACAAAACAGACTTATAGGACGGCGAAAGACGGAATGTAGCTCAGATAAAATATGATCAGCAACAAATTAAAACCAACATTCAAAAACCCATCAATAACACGTATATCGAAAGATAAAAGTCCAATACCTCAACTTTATCGCCAACGGAGAGGGATCTTCTGATGGATTTGCGCCTTCTTTTCTTGGAAGAGCCTTGTCCCTCTAGGCTTAGCGCCATTGAAGAGATACCCAATAACAATGCGTTTGAAAGATTTCACGTTTGATTGGTTTTAGAGAGGGTTTAAGGAAAACCGGTACGTTGGAGTCAAAAGACGGAGAAAAGAAGTGATGAACTGTTGCTGTCAGTGACACTCTTGACTATGAATCCGAGCACGCATTAAACTAAACTTATCCCCCAAGTATATTTTCCTTTTTAACTGGGGGAAATTACCCAACCTGAACTGAAAAGGAAACATTCCTTCTCTCTCTCCTAAGATTTCGTTTCTAACGTAGAGTAGGTTCTGATCCTGCGTGCCATAGTGCACGCTAGAGAGCTGCGCTTTCCGTCTCTCCATCAATGTCACACATTTGCCCTAGCATTGACAAATTTGTTTAACGTAACGAAATTAAAAATTAAGCGCATGTTTATTTCTTTTTTTTTTTGTTACGGCTTTTACAAAAAGGAAAATATATCATTAAAATATGTTTAGTTGAGTATGGTGGTCATTTCTTGTTTTTAAAAATTTAAAAAAACCATAACAAATTTACAAAACAAAAACAAAAGTCTTTGTTTTCTTTTGCCCTTCACCCTTTTTTACTTCCTCTTTGACAAGCAAGTATTAAGAAGACCTATAAAATAAGCAAAAACTATGAAGGACAAGTCACAATCCCAAAGAGCAAGCCTCACAGAACAAGATGGGTGGAGAATGAGGTGGACTTCCGGCGTCGGCTTTGTTAGATTATTAATGCCTCATGTAATAAATGTTTATAAAGCTTAATACTGACATAACGGGTGTCGTAGTTAAAAGATTGTTTTCTCAATAATCACTATTTTTGCTTATTAAGTTGCTTATGTCGATAACCATCAAATAAAGGGAAAATAAAGAAGTGAGAATGCGAGGAAAAAGAATATAAACATTGAAGAGATTCAAGAGAATTGAAAAGTTTGATTTTCGTACCGACATCAAACGACTCTATGGATCAAGGTACAATGACTATATATGTGAGAATTATATATGTTTAAAATCATGTATAATCATGTAAGGAAACTTAATATCTAGTATCAGAGCATATTCTAGGTTATGAACTGCATGATTCTTCATTTGACGTCATATTTTTTTTCCAATCATGAAACTCTTCATTTTTTTTCTTCTTCTTGTTTCTAAAACCACAAAAGATGAGCATGTTCATGTTCATGCTTTTGACAACATTATTGTAGATAATTAATAATAATTATGTACAGTATTTTGCATGCACCTATATGAAACCAGTAGGAAGGGATTGTCTCGTCAGTAATGACAGACACTATCGATGCTGAATGTGCATCGTCTGGTTCCCTTCTTGCCATCAATGGTGACGTGTCAGCGTCGGTGGAGATGGGTTTGTGAAAGTAGACGAAGGACGTGAACAGTGACATTAAAAGAAAGAAATATATGAATGCATGAACAGTTAATGTATGTGAATTATGGAATTAATTGTAATTATTAACAGTAAAATTATATTCCTGGAAGGATGTATGAAACTGTTACATGCATATTAACATGAATAGTAAAAATGAGGTGAAGTATATGCATGTTAACTTGTTTCTGGGTTATGGATCAAGCGTCACTGTTTATCAAGATTAATAATAATTATGTACTGTGTTTTTGTATACATGTACGTAAATAAAAATGATTGGCAGTATGTTTATGATGTGATAATTTAATATTTAATATTTTACGTATTTATCAAATTTAGAATAATATTATTTTAGATTTGTTAATCACCTAAGTGATCAAATCTTTAAGATAATTTAGTTCTAAATTGACTAGAATTTTTTCAATCACTCACTCTTAAAATTGATGCTATAAATGATGCTTATCTATAAGTAGATTGAAATTCATTATTATAAGATATTTATGAATTACCTAAAGGTTAACTGGTTGTTCTTATAATTAATGAATATGATTGTTTGGTAATGTAAATGCACTATTAGTTTTACTTATTTATCCAAAGATAATAAATATTTCTAAGTAGTGTATGCATCATTACCTAATAATGTTAAATACTATTGCATCACTATGATTATTTTGTGCATTGATGTATCACCCAAAAGAGAACATTAATGTCTATTAATTGTTAACATAATCTTTCATCTGAATCTATATAATATGTTAGTTTATGACTCAAAGCATTAATTTTAGGCATGTATTTATTGCAGTTTCTGTCCCTATGTCTTTACATTCACAAGGACTGTCTGTACCAATATTTAATGGCTGAATTTTTCTGACTGGAGTGAACAAGTCCAATTTCAACTTGGTGTATTGGATTTTGATTTGACACTTAAAGTTGAGAAACCTACTACTCTTACTAATACTAGCAGTAATGAAGAAAAGGGTCATTATAAAGCTTAGGAAAATCAAATAGATTGAGTTTGATGTTTATGCGAATGAGCATAGCAAACAACATTAAGTCAACTCTTCCCATAACTGAAAATGCTAAAGAATTTATGAGTTTTGTGGAAGAGCACTCCTAAACAGTTGATAAGTCTCTTGCTGGGACATTAATAGGTACTTTGGTCACTATGAAATTTGATGGTTCTCATACTATGCATGTTGGAACTCGATTCGAAGACCGGATCCCAACCGGAAAACGAAAGACGGAGGCAAAAACAACGAGGCGAATAGCGAAATGCGGAGACCAATAGCAAGCAAATCAACATGCGAAACAAATAGAAAAAAAGAAATCGACTCGTAAAGCACAAGAATCGAAAGCGGAGCGAATACTCGAATCGGAATACGAATAACAAATCGGATAACAAAGCGAAACACAAAGTGAAGGCAAATCAGAATGGAAGCGAAAGTAATCATGAATGCGAACAAAACTGACTCCAACTTCCGAAACAAACATCTTAGACTTAGCGAACCAAAATAGCGTTGGAAACCTAGACTATGACATATCCGAAATCCGGTATAAATTTTTTTCTTTTTTTCTTTTTCTTATAACCATTTTTCCTCAAACTCATGCAAATCATACAATTTTCCTTTTCTTGGAAATTTTTCTCAATCAAAACTCAATACATACAAACTTCATATACATACAAACAAATCCCAAAAATCCATCTTTATACTAATTTTTATCAAAATTTCAGCAACATAACGGCTGCAATTGACCTAACCCAAAACCTGCAAATGGTAAAATACACTTCTATAATTCCTGATCAATCAAACAATCATCAAAATCTACCGGATCCTCCATTCGGGATCTCAGCATACATAAACCCAATCCTATATCTAAACCATTTCAATGTGTCTCAATTAATCAAATTCAAATCCTTATCAATCCAAACACACCCAATCATAGCTAAATAAAAATCACAAGTCATATTCCATAATCACACAAGTATTATATCTCCAATCCATACACAAGTCCAGAATTCATTTACAAATCCATACTAGCCTTAGGAGATCTGAATCAAAATTTTCCAATTTCTCCAAATTACAGAAATTGAGCATAAACCCTAATTAATTTTCATCCAAAAATTGAATCAATTAAAACATGTTATCTCTAAAATTGAGCTTAGGAAACATAATCCCATAACATTCCTAAGGTATCTAAACCAAGAACTCATCAAAATCCATATCTTAAAAATTTTCGAACTTACCTCTTTCCTCCTCCATTTTCAGCACTTCTTGGCTCTATAGAAAGCCTTCATCTTCTTCCTCACTTTTTTCCTTGAAAAGCATCAAAAACCCCTTTAAAATCCCATAAAAACCGCAAACCTTAAGCCCTCTCTCTTTCTCCACCGATGGCTTCACTCTTCTACTTCCTCTTCATTTTCTTTCTTCTTTCTATCTCTTCTCATTTTTCTCCTAAGTTTCGGCTCCTTTCCACTATAAACGACAGCTCTCCTTTGTCTTCTTGTGCCATGTCATTTAATGAATGAGGAAATACCAAAAAGCCCCTCTATCAAAGCCTTCTTATTTAAGTCCTTAAGTGGACTTCCCAATATGCCCCTAAAGCTCATTTTAAATCATACTTACTTTAGGACAATTTTATCACTATAAATTGAAGGAATTTGTCAAAACTTTCTTCTAGAGAATTATTCCTCATTGTCTTAATTTCATAAAGTCATAAAAATCATCCAATTTGGAGCACTAGATCAAAAATTATGCTCAAAACATTTCAGATATGCCTTATGCTAACACATTTTTCCAGCACATTATTTCCATCCAAAAATTGACCTTCTTAAGGACCAAATTGAAACTCAAATTCTTCATACAATTTTAGCCTATTTTTTTAGTTTAATCCAAATTAAGAATCACCTCAATTGGATTCCTAGATCAAAAGTTATGGCTAAAATACGTTCAGATGTTCCTAATCCAAGACTGCACACGAATCCAAACTTCAATTCAGAAATTGAAAGTCTTAGGGGCAAAATTGAAATTTCCTTTCTTCATATGACTTGTAGCCCCATATCTCATTTTTATTTTTCATCAAGAATCACTTCAATTGGATCTCCACAGATTCCGAATTTCGCAAAAGACTGAACCATATGCAGAATATTATCTCACTCACTGAGATTAAATTAAGGCGCCTTTTAATGTTGGGTCCGTGCTTTGCGTACCTGGGCGAACAGGCCCAGCGTACCTCAAGTTTGCACGTGACTACAACCTTAATCGGTATTGTCCTCTCTGGTACTCGAACTCGAGACCTCAAGGTTTTGTTACATTCTAACTGCACGCCTCTTACCATTGAGCTAATCAATGGTAAGAGGCGTGCAGCTAGAATGCAACAAACCCTTGAGGTTTCGAGTTCGAGTACCAGAGAGGATAAAACCGATTAAGGTTGTGGTCACGTGCAAACTAAAGTGAATCACACGTTATTACAATGCTTAAAATACGATATACGAATACATGAGAAGGGGGGTTGAATTGTGTATTCCCCTTTTTTAAAAAAATCTTTCAAAAAATCGTTTTCTTAAAAACAAGTTCTTTTACAGAAACTTCGGTAAGTTCAAATTAATCAAAACTTTGAAAAACTTGTTTTGAAATCTAAGTAATAACAAAACTTTGAACTTAAAGAAAGATAGAGTAGAGAGAAGTCAACACAGCGATTTTATACTGGTTCACCCCAAACCGTGGGCTACGTCCAGTCCTCAGAAGTCTTTCTGAGATTTCACAATCTCTTCAACGTTTACAAGTATTCTTTCCGAGCCTCTTCAGGTCTCTACACTCAATATTCTTTTACTCTTCGCCTCTGCAGGATATCTGTACTACTTTCTTACAAAAGTGTTTGAACTCTGTTACAGTAGCACTAGCTCTTAGCTAATTCGCACGATAATTCTCACAAGTAAGTTTTTTCGCTTCGCGTATACGTAAGTCAACTAACTTTACAATCTTCGACTTCGTCTCATATTTATAGCCTTCGTCTGTAATTGCTTCTTGATTCTTGCTTCTTGAATCTTGAAAGAAACGGTTAATCAGTTGAGTTCTGTAACTAACTCGAACTGACTCTTGCATCTGATTTTGAATTCTACGTCTGCTTTTCTGCGTCTGCTTTTCTACTTCTGTTTTTCGACGTCTGCTTTTTATTCTTTTTCTACTTTTTAATTTCTGCTTCTGCTTTTCATTATGCATCTGCTTTTTAACTGCTGCGTCTGTTTTTCAACTTCTGCGTCTGTTTTTCCTTCTGCGTGGCTTTTCATTCTCCGTCTGCTTTTTCAACTTCTGCGTATGTTTTTCTTTCTTCTTTGTTATTCATCAAAATCATATATATGTAAAGTCATTTTGACTCAACAATCTCCCCCTTTTTGATGATAACAAATCATATACATGAAAAGAAAGAAAACGTAAAAAGAAAATTCAAAAACATATCTTCTTCAAGACATATATTCTTCAAAAATCTTCTTCTTCCTCCTATCTTTTTCTTCGTCATCAACTCCCTCAATCACACCCTTTAAGACTCCTTGATTGTTGCCTTCCATTCTCTTCTGCTGCTTCCATTCTCTTCTCCCCCTATTTGTTATAATAAAAAATGATCAA
>JANTNU010000233.1:15737984-15754635 GCA_024752395.1 Erythroxylum havanense | reverse complement strand
TTTAGAATAAAAGATACAAACCTCATCTTATGATTTTACTCATTTTAAAAATATTTATAGTTCAGAATTACCAAAAAATATTTTACAATATTAAAAAATCTAAAAGAAAACATTTTTTATTTTCTGTTAAGTTACTTTAAAATTGTCATATCATCCCTTGTGGTGCATAAGGCAATGTTTATATAATTTTCTTACCTAAGTGTATCATAATTCAACTAAGTTTTCTCTAACTGATCTAATATGATTAAAAAAATGACAAAAGAATAATAACTCAAATAATAGTTTTTAAAATTATAATATT
Source organism: Erythroxylum havanense (assembly GCA_024752395.1). NCBI lineage: Eukaryota > Viridiplantae > Streptophyta > Magnoliopsida > Malpighiales > Erythroxylaceae > Erythroxylum > Erythroxylum havanense. The sequence continues at coordinate 15,754,334 of JANTNU010000233.1, read as the reverse complement.
TTTAAATAATTAAAAATAAAATATTGTAATATAAAAAATTATAAGAAAAGAGTTTTCTCTTTTATTCACAAACGGAAATTCTTAATTATGTTAATTCTTATTTACTACACAAACAAATTGAGAGTCTAACTTGGCTCAGATTTATGGGATCATGTAATAATTATACAAGTGATTAATAGTTGGCTGAATAAAAGAAGGCGTTGAATTTAAATCTATGGGGAAGTACCTGGAGTGGAGATGGCATCTTCATATTACGTTTGTCCTCATTAGGGTTCCTTGATATTTATCAAGGCAACAGATGGACCGAAGCCTTACCATTTATAAAGGTGCGTATCGAACAATATGATATAAGAAAAAATATCGTTGTCTAGACAATATTATATTCTATACTAATTTTATGAGTTTCATCATACATTTCTCGTCAAAGATATTATATTCTATACTAATTTTATGAGTTTCATCATACATTTCTCGTCTATACAGGGAAGCGATAATACATACAATATAGGGTTTTAAGAAAAATCAAGCGACTTCCACGTAGCTATTATGCTCTCCCACGGGTACTCTGCTGGTCAGGGAAGTTCTCATTGTAATAATAGCAGACTCGGAAGCTCCAGCTTTCAGAGCTGCTTTCCCAGCTTCCAAGAACCTACGGACAGCATCTTCAGCGTATTTGTTGGCCTCTCCCACCGTCATGTTTTTGCCAATGTCTGGGTAAGTCTTCAAAACATAATCACCATTAAGCTGTGATGCAAGTTGGATCAGCTCAACTTGAAATTCCGAGAGCCCAGCAGTCTCTTTAGGTCCCCATGGCCTCAATGATACCGTCACTTCTGGCAGAGTTTCTGTAACCATGTTTCTAAGGATTAGTATTGCACAGAGAATGCAGGATACTTGCATGGTATCACGAGAGTGAGGGCTAAGATTACAGCAAATGCACGAGACTCCACACACACAGATTTGGCAACCGAATGGCTAAAAGTACTATGTCAGAGGATTCTCATTTCTTTTATTATTTTAAGGCTCAACACCATCAATTTGCCTTCAATTTCTTAGTATATTTATGCAAAGATCCCATATCCAGGATAAAGAAGGCAAAGGAAAATAAAAAGAGTTCACAAGAGCAAATCGTTGCAATTAGTGGTTAAAAAATACTTTCATTCTCTGACCATTACAACATGAAATACGGTAATCGCATTCAAGGAGCACATTTCAGAGGTAAAAGTTAGCGATTGTCACAGAATGAGGTCAAGATCAGGCGTAGGGAAGTCACATCATACATGCAACCTGTAATGCATAAATCCTTAAGCAAAATACTGCAGTAAAGCTGTAAGACGAGAAAATGAACTGGACTCTTTAAGATAAGGACTAGATATAACCTGGACAATCATCACGTGGGGTATCGCGGAGGTAGAAGTACTCATCGAAAGTACCAGCCCAAGCATCTCTCTTTGTCAGAAAGTTAGAATTTAGGTTAAAAAGCTTCTTCACTGTAGCAGGGATAGAAGAATGCTCAAATTGTGAATCAGATTTCGGCCCAGTAGGCTCATGGATCACTGCAACATTTAATCATCAATTATTCCACAGGTACATTTAAATAATATAGAAAGCTACGAGTAAACAAAAATGTCATATGTTACATATAATATAAATGTAACATGTGTCCCTATTCTCAGAACCTAAAAACAGTGGTTATGTACTTTAAACATAGTTCTAAATAGCAGCCATGATGATCCGTTGTTTAGAATTACCATTATAGCAGCAATCATACTCCTATCGATTGCAATTACTGTAACAGCCTGAAAACACTGTGCCATCAGCAGTCCTCTATTTATTAACGTTGACTTCAAGTATAAAATCCAAAATGATAACTTCAACAAAACAAAAACATAGTAGTGGTAGAATTGCAGAATTTCAAAGCAGATCTTAACTGTTGAGGCCAAGTGATGGATGAGCAATGAGTATGTTACATGAAAAGAAGCTCGAAGTGAGCTGTAGTGAATGGACTGAAGTTAGCTCTAGTAAAGAGAGCCAACTGGGAATCAAACTGAAATTGATGCAAAAGAACTTAATATCTATAAAAGAAATAAAAGAGGGAAGATTAATCAAATCACAAACTTTAATTTGGTGGGATGAGATTTGGGAATTGAGTTGGTATCAAAATATGTTGATATTGCGTTAGAATTTTTTATTAGAAAGAAAATAGTAGTTTATGTTATTCTATTTTAGACATGCTATTTAGTTATATAGGACTTATAGAATTTCAATTATAATAGGATTTAAACTAGGAACTCTTTCCTACTAAAATAAGGATTCCAAGAACTATACATATGTGTATTCAAGTCTTGATAAAAAATTTGCAATCTGAAATTTTTCTACAAATTTGAGTTTTCAACTAGAATTCTTATAAGAGTGATTCTTAGACCTTAGAAGCGATTCCTAGTTTCTTACCATCCGTTCTTTGTGCTCACCACAAAATTTCAGCAACCAAAATTCTAACTTCCAGCATATTAAGCCCTGAAATCCTAAGCCTAAATTTGTATCAATCAAATCTTAAAATTCCAGCTATACAAAATCTGAAATTTCAGCATTCCTAACCAAAATTCAACCCTGAAACTTGATATTCCAGTGGTCTAATATCAGTCATGTTTCTTAATTTTGTGATTTTTAGCTACTAGTTAATGATTCTTCTATTTTTCCTATATTAATTTGGTGTCAGAGCTTTGTTTCACAATAGCAACACATAATGGAAGGGCATATAGGGGAATATTCAGCAACCAAGAGTGAGATAAAATATTTCTAAGAGTCATAGAAAATTTGGACCTTAATGGCTCTCAATCACAAGGTGCTCCAAGAACTAGTCCAAAAAACAATAACAGACAACAAACTACACTTGATGGTGAGGGTAGCGAAAGTGAAATCTAAGACAAAGACACTGACACTAATCAACAGCGAATGGGGTTAATAAATCAATGCCTACCCAGAGATCCAAGACAAAGAAACCAACCAGCTGCACATGTAGAGCGCATGCAAGTCTTTAGAGGCCATGATAGAGCTGAAACACACAACGAACTTGATGAAAATATTAAGAAAGTTCATGTCAAAGCCCCTGATTTTGCAGGAAAGGTGGATCCACACTCGTTCTTAGACTGGACAGTGGTAATGGAAGATTTCTTTGACTAGTACCACATGTCGGAAGATCAAAAAGATCAATTTGCAAAGATTAAACTAGTTGGACATGCTAAAATTTGGTGGAGATTGGTAGAGGATAGACTTCGAAAACAAGTCAACCACCAATTGTTGATTGGGAATAGACGAAGCTAAAGTTGTCGGAAAAATATTTACCATTTCCTTATCAGTAAGATCTCCAAGATCAACTCACAACCCTTAATTGAGGGATTATGTCCATAACTGAGTACACAAAAATGTTTGATGAACTTTCTATCCGATGTGAAAGGAAGGAGTTAGAACAAGTTATATCTCACTATAAAAATGACTTTAAGGGTAGAAATTTGCAAGGAGCAAAATAATGCAAAGGATTTATAGCCTTGAAGATGCATATCACTTGGCTTTACGAGTGGAACAATAGTTAATAAGTAATTAAAAATTTTCGAAGTCAAGTCAGAAAGTTCGACACAAAGAGAACTACGGCGATACAAAACTTTAGACCAGCACCCAATGCATCAAAATCTGCACCAAAAAACAACTACAAAACTTCTTAAAGAGCTGAACTTAAAAGCAAAGTTATAGTTGAGAATGGGATGAAAGAAGGCAGCAATGACAAGAAATGCTTCCAATGTAATGAGAGGGATCACTTTGCTTATAAATGTCCTAATAAAGGTTTGCATATGATGGAAGAAGAAGAAGAGGAAGAATCCGATTAAGTATGCATGTAAGCACGAAGCTGGAGAGGAATTGAAAGGAAACTCTAGTGATGAACTAGCTAGTCCTACAAATCTTAATGTAGTGAGATGCATACTTATGACCCCGAAAGCCGAAGAATAAGAAGAATGACTTCATAATGCTATTTTCTTTACTCAAGTTAAATGCGGAGATAAAGTATTGAAGCTTGTCATTGATGGAGGTAGTAGTATAAATGTGGTATTAGAGAACATGGTGAAGCGATTGAATTTACTCAAGGACAAACATCTAAATCCCTAAAAAGTTGCTTGGGTAGATGATAGTACTATAACAATTGCTCGAAGGTGCTTGGTCTCTTTCAAATTAGGAATATATGAGGACTTTATTTGGTGTGATGTCATTCCTGTGAAAGTATCTCACATTTTACTTAAGCGAGTGGCTTGAAAGTATCTCACATTTTACTTAAGTGAGTGGCTTTATGATCGAGATGTACAACACTTTAGAAAAGTTAACACCTATCAATTCTTCATGGACAAGGTAAAAAAACAAAGAGGAAGTAACAAGACAACCATAAATGTCAAGAAAAAGTATCTTAATATCCTTAAAGAGAGAAAAATTGAAATTGTTAGCAAGGAAGAGAGAATTGTGCTTGCAATGGTAGCAAGGGAAGAGTAATAGAAACAACACCTAAAACACCTTCTACTTTACCAAAAGAAGTGGGAGAAGTGTTTTAACTGATTTTTCAGACCTTACACCGAATGGTTTACCAGGTGGATTACCTCCTTTACAAGATATTCAGCATGCTATTGACTTAGTACTTGGATCTACTCTACCAAATTTTCCAGCCTATCACTTGAATCCTATTGAGAATTGAAGAGCTAAAGGGGCAAGTAGAAGAGTTACTGAAAAAAGGATTTATTTAAGAAAGTCTAGGTTCATTCGCAGTTCCAGCATTTTTTGACTCCTGAAAAGGATACAAATTGGAGAATGAGTATTGATTGTCGAACAATAAATAAAATCACAATAAGGTATAGATTTTCACTAACTTGCCTTGATGACATGTTAGATATGTTGATTGGAGCTACTATCTTTACCACAAGAAGACTCACGAAGCGGGTACCATCAAATTAGAATCAGGCCTGGAGATGACTGGAAACCAGTTTTCAAGACTAAAGAGGGACTGTATGAATGGTTAGTGAAGCTACTTGGACTCTCTAATACACCTAGCACTCTTATGAGAGTGATGAATAAAGTTTTTCAACCATTTATGGGAAGATTTTTTGGTGATAAATTTTGATGATATGTTAATATACAATAAGACTAAAGAAGACCACCTATTACATCTACAATGAGTCTTGAGAATTGGGCAAGAAAAACTTTATATCAACTTAAAGTAGTCTTTCATGCAATCAAGTGATGTATTTTTTGGTTTTATTATATCTTACCATGGAGTGGAAATGGATCTCAAGAAGATTAAGGTCATTCTTGATTGACCTATTCCAAAGGATGTGCATAAGACATGGAATTTCCACAGCCTAGCAACATTCTATATGTGATTTATTCATAATTTCAACACTATAATGGCACCCATTACTGATTGTATGAAGAAAGGGCAGTTTACTTGGTCAAGAAAAAGATGATTGAATTTCCTATATTACCATTGCCTGATTTTTCTAAGGTATTTGAAGTTGCTTGTGATGAATCTCGTGTGGAAATTCGAGGCATACTCAGCCAAGAGGGACACCCAATTGCTTACTTCAGTAAGAATTAAGTGAAGAGAAGCAACGATATTCAACCTATGACAAGGAATTTTATGCTATAATACGTTCTCATTACAATTGGTGTCATTATCTCTCATACAAGGAGTTTACTCTATATTCGGATCATGAATCTCTTAAACACTTCAAGTCCCAGAAGAACTTAAACAAAAGGCAAGCCTTATGAAGTGAATTTTTGGAGTAAAATAACTTTTTTATTAAATATCACATAGGAATTGAGAATAAGGCAACAGATGCATTGAATAAGAAAAGTCATTTGCTTAACACTTTAGCAGTACAAGTTGTGGGGTTCAACAAAATAAAAAGAGATTATGTTTCAAATCGAGATTTTGGAATAATCTATTAAAAAACTGCACCTGGACAAAGAGATCAACAAATTTCTTTTGTGATACACGATGACTATCTTTTCAAAGGAAATCGACTTTGCCTACCTAATACTTCTATAAGGGAGCATGTCATTGCGGAATTACAAGGAGAAAGAGGAGCAAGACACCTTGGAAGAGATAAAACCATTGCAATGGTTGAAGATCACTTTATTGGCCCTCTTTAAAGCAAGACGTCTCTAAGGTCATACAACAATGTCAACCATGTCAATTAGCTAAAGGAAGGAAACAAAATTCTAGATTATACACAACACTTTCCATGCCTGTTGACTGCTGAAGATTTTTGGAGTAATTGCTGTAATTTTTCCTTTATTAGGACCTAATTATTAGGCCTAATTTCTTTCTTTTATTAGTGCCTAATTGTTAGGGACTAATTTCTTTCCTTCTTTATTTGTACAAGGTTCTCGTTTTAGAGTTTACTTATGTGTATATAAGTAGGACTACTGATATAAAGAAAAATACACACAACAGAATAGAAAAACTCCTTTTTTGTGGTTATTTCTCACAAGATGATATCAGAGCTTTTGCCTACTAAAGGAGCTATATTTTTAGCTCGGAAGTAGCTACTGCATTCTATATTTAGTGGAGAGTGTGTTCTCTTGTGTTTCTTCAAAGTATGGCTGATGGGAAAAAATAGTTGCTAAACATAAGGTTGGTTTGATTGGTGAGAATCCCTCATCGCAAATCAATCCTGTAAAGCTCAATGGAACTAATTATCTTGTGTGGTCAAGATCTTACCTATTATTCATCCAAGCTAGAGGTTTGCAAGGATATATTACCAGGGATAAACTAAAACCAGATGTCACCAGCCCCACCTACAACCAGTGGGAATCTAAAAATTCTCTTGTCATGTCGTGGCTCATTAATTCTATGCAACCACAAATTCCAGAGATTATCTATTACATGGTGCTCGGTGTTTCTCTAAGCTGCATCTTAAGTCTGGTTATCACAAGATCAGAATGTTTGAAGGTGATATTCCTAAAACAGCATTTAGGACTCAGCAAGGTAATTATGAATACATGGCAATGCCCTTTAGATTCACTAATGCACCAACAACATTTCAAAGCCTCATGAACACTCGGTTTTAGTCACATTTAAGGAGGTTTCTACAGGATTTTCCAATGAGGCACTAGTATATAGAGCACCACTGGAACAACATGTGGAACATTTGAGATGTGTAGTGCAGAGTCTAAGGTACGGGCTTGGTCAATTGACTAAAAACATTAACCAGCTTACTCAAGAAGGATGGTTTTAAGTGGAGCAAAGAAGTTGAAGAGTCTTTTGTTAAACTTAAGCAAGTTTTGACTGCAGCACCACTACCAGCAGTACCTATTTTTCCAAAACATTTGTGGTGAAGGTTGATTCTAGTGAACAGGGGCTAGGAGCTGCTTTAACACATGATAAGCATCCCATAACACTTGTTCGTAAGTCTGTCATCTAAATATGTTGCTTTGTCCACGTATGAGAAGTTTTTGGCTTTGATTATGGCTGTGAAGCATTAGAACCATTATTTGATGGGAAGACATCTCATTGTATACATTAACCATCACAGTTTAAAGTTTCTCTTCAAAGAAAATCACTACTCCATTTCAGGAGTCTTAGTTGCCTAAGTTGTGAGTTTGATTTTGAAAAAGTTTAAAAGAAAGGAAGTGAAAATGGTGCTGATGATGCACTTTCTAGAATGTCAAGCACAACTCCATATTGTATGGTGGCCTCTGGTGTACAGTCTATAACAAGTTAAAAATAGCTGAAACTTATGTAAGACTTCAAGCTATGTTTCATTAAAGGGGTTTGCAATGTGATGTGATAAATTTTGTTGTGTCTCAACAAAACAAGTAGGAACCAATGGCTTCTCCTAGCTTACTATAATTGTTTCTTTTGTGCCTCAACATGAGTGGATTGATATCATCTTTGATTTCATTGAAGGTCTCCCTAGATCAGAGGGAAAGTCAAGTGGTTTTGGTGGTGGTGGATAGATTAACTAAGTGTGTTCATTCACATCCTTATACTGCTCAGTTTGTTGCCATGAACATTGCTGCATAGGTTGTTAAGCTGCATGAAATGCTCTGGACAAACAAATGGTGAAGCAGAGATAGAGAACCAAACACTTGAAACTTATCTCAGATGCATGATAAGTGACTACACATCTAGTTGGAACAAGAAGCTATCTTTGGCTATATGGTAGTATAACACAAACTTCCGTTTACCTATACAGCCAACCCCTTTTGTAGTTTATATGGGTATGGTCCTACAAGTTATGTTGCTTATCTGGCAGAAGATGTAAAACAATTAATTGTGGATCAAATATTGAGCAATAAGGAGGCAGTGATACAGTTAATCAAATATCATACATGTTAAGCACAAAAAAGGGCGAAGCAATTGGCTGACAGGAAGAGAATTGATAGAGAACATGAGGTGGGGAATATGGTTTATTTCAAATTGCAGCCATGTAAACAACATAACGAGAAACAAGGTGGAAGGCAGAAGTAAATATGAAGTGTAGTATATGATGTTGTATGTGTAGAAAAGTGACTATGTATATGCAAGTATGCGAGAGGTAATCGTGCATGGGTGTGGGTGCATAATAAGAGACATAATCGCGATAAATGAAATAAACAATGGTGACTCTTTTTAATATTCTGAGTTTTAGTTGAAGTTATCTACGTGTGTATGGATATACCAGAAGCATAACAAGACTAGGTACTTTCTTCTTCTCTCCCGCAACTAAGTTACTACAAGAGTATAAGAACAATGTGGTAGATTGGAATTTACTCAGTTCCCTTCAGAAAATGCTCTACATTTCGACATATCTTGATTCTTATGAAAGAAAAATAACACAAGTGATTAAGTATCAACAAAAATAATTGGCTTACAATTCACTTCCAAAACCTTGTTAAATAAAAACTCAAAAACCACTTAATTGAAATGAAAAGTGAAAACGGAAACTCACCTGTACGCTTGTCAATCCACGGCGAAACCAATAGGGTGGGGACCCTCACACCTAATCTATCAAACCGGAAATAATACGGATCAGGCCCAATTATCCCATCAGGGTTCGGAACTCCGGTGATCGGTGTAGGAACATGATCATAAAACCCACCATGCTCATCATACGTAATCAATATGGCCATTTCTTTCCACTGAGGGCTAGCCCTCAGCGTCTCATAGACATCCTTCAAAAACCTCTGCCCTCGGGCCACGTCATGAGACGGGTGGTCGTCGTTCGCTGGAAAAAGGTTAAGATCGAAGTACCGCTGTTCCACCACGGCGTAGTTGGGCAACCTCCCTAAACGAGCGTGTCGTTTGAAAGTAAGTTCATACTTGTGGAATTTGAACACGTGCTTCAATTTCCTCAGAGACTTGAAGAAGAGAGTGGCGGGGATATTTTGGTAATAAATCCCAAAAGTGAGGTCATTTTCGTCCAGAGAATCGAAGATTGTTTTTTGTGGAAATCCATGGATTAGATCCTTTCTCACGTTACTCATGGCTCCATGTGAGGTCGCCGAGTGGACATAAAACCGGTTCGGTTGGGTGGACGCCGGAACCGAAGCGAACCAGCGGTCGAACACGGCGAACTCGTTGGCCAGTGCGGTGTAAACTGGCAACAACTCCGGTTTGAACCCCGACATTACGGTTTTCGGCATGTTCGTCACGTCCATGCTCTGCGCTTGTTGTGCGAACCCGTTCATCGGGGCCGGGTTGGCGGAGGTATCGCTTGACCCGAATATCTGTTCTCGGATAGCTTGAAAGGAGTGGCCCGGGTCGGAGTCGATAAAGACGGCGTCGTCGGTGACGGAAATTTCTGGAGAGTTTTGATCGGAGACGTTTAGCCTGTTGGATTCGGATCCGACGAGGCCGTCTATGTCGGGTCGGATCTTCTTCAGCCAGCCGAAAACGTGGTCAAAGGAGCGGTTCTCCATAACCACGACGACCAAGGTTTTAACGGGTCCTTTGAGTCTGTTTCTGTGACGTCTGTGTAAATTCTGAAAATCAAGGGACTGGGATGAAACTAGCAAATAGAGGAAGACCACCAAAATAAAGGGTACTCGCCGGAAACCCATCCCCGAAAACCGGTAAAGGATGGGTAGCGAGGGAAAAGGTTTCACAACGCTGAAGGGTATTGCTTGAAAAAATAGTGTAAAAGCAGAACAAGAGAAGAATATAAGAATATACTGTAGTAAAGGCGTTGAGGAAGAATTAAAGCTCTTTAAAGACGGGAAATAATGGATACGTGGCACAGTTAGGTTCGATCGCTGAATTAACAAGGGAGATAGGAAGTTGATGGGATTGGTTTATATTTTACAAATAAATAAATAAGTAACAGAACAGAAGAACAGAACAGATAGGCTTGGGTTCCAACTCCAAGTGAGAACTGGGCGTTAAATTCAAAATTATGACATAACTGTTTGCGTGTTCACAGAGCCGTTGGCTAAATGGACAAGAGAAATTTAGATTTTTGTGTTTGGACAAGTAAATTAAAACTGCGTTTCTGGTGGGAAAGCTTGTGTTGTCTGTTTCCGGCGGCTTGGATTTCAGATAATATGTGGCTCAGACTCAGACACAGCACCGAGTCTCGTCTCGCCTCGTCTCGTCTCCTTGGATGTTGATTTCCACTGGAATCAATTTTCATTTGCCTTCGCTTTATTTAGATAGCTTGCCCCAATGAAATTTTCCGCCTAGTATTCCAAAGCCTGGGAGGAATTAGTGTACTTATTTGTTGTTTTCTTTTAGTGAGAGTGGTTGACTGCACAAATATCTTCCAATGGAAATCAATTTATGACATTTTCTTGTTTTGTCTTTATATAGTATTAATTTTTATTTATTATCGGTTATTATTTTCATTAATTTTCAAGAGAAAGTGCAATAAGTGAATGAAACTCTTAATCTTTTGTGCCTTGATTCCAATATGCATCTGCTTAAATGATAATTATTCTTTAAAACATATTTATTTACTTATTTCAATGAAATTCAATTATTTACTTTCCAAAATAAAATGCCTGTTATTTCTTACAAGCAATTTGTACCATTTTAACCCCTTTCTAGCTTTTCTTTTTTTTTCATATTCTTCTCATACAAAAGTTAAATGCATAACTTTTTCTAACTTTTAATTATATGAATTCTTTCCCTTCAATCAATGTACTAAGGGATAGTCCTAATTTTTTATTTAATAACACATTTTTGAGTTTCTTGTTGGATTAGTAGTGTGTAATATTTGAAGCAAAAGAAATGGTAACTAGAATTCCAAAAACATAAATAGTATAAATTTTTTATTTTGTTGTCATTTTAATTTATTTACATAAAACATGGTTTCTAATGTTAATAATAAAGTTAATGATTAGTTATAGTTACAAAATTTTTTGTCAATTTTTGGAAATGGTTATCAAACTCGTACGGAAGGGATGCTCTTAGACTACAGAAGAATTCTAATAGAACCTTAAAAACATAAGTCTTAATAGAGTCCAAGGACTTTTGGTAGAAATAAGCATTAAAAAATTTAGGGTCTAGGGTCTTATTAGAGCTAAAATTAAACAAAACCTTCTCATTATCTTTTATAAAGAAAGACATAGTAAGGAACTTATCATATTGCCTAGTCAATAGATTATGAACTATGTCCTTGATTGAATTAGCTGAGAAGGCACACCTTAGATAATAGCTCTTCTTAACTCATGAGAATCACACCTACATCATTCCTTAATTTTAAGATTATGTTATGATTATTTTAAGCAAGAATATATTTATGAAAGAAACTGGCATTATAGTTCCCTTCCTTAAGCCACAACATAATTGATTTTTGTAGTAGCATTAATGTATAAGCTTATAGAGCTTTTCTTAAAATTTGATAATGCTTATTTCTCCTTAAGTTTCAAAGTTAAACCTGTAGCACAATCATAAAACTTCCTTTAGCATTATAATAGGTTGTCTCTAACAACTTCAAGCTCAATATTAACTTGCATGTTTAAATTTAGCTTCTTCATCTCTTGTTTAATCCTCATGATCTTCCTATAGAACTTATAAGATGCATAGCCTTGAACATACAATCTTAAGCTCTCATTTAGTGCTTCTTGGAGTCCATTAATATTACAAAAGAAACTAAAGAACCTAAACAAGATGATATTTTAAAGTCCCTAGAAAGATCAAAAATCTCTATTAGAGAGTGATTAGAACATAGTGGGTCATTATAGTGAGCTCTACTATATTGGAATCTCTAAAGCCATTCATCTTTAACCATTTTCATATCTAGTTTTTTTCCTCATAAACCATGAATCTACTTTTTGTTACTCTGAGTAAAGAAACATCCATTTGATTTGAGGTTTGTTACCTCTAAGTTAGTTAGACAAGAACTCAGCTCCTTAGAAATTTTTACTAGAACATCTTGTTAAATCAAATTCTGATAAAAGAATTGTGCTATTAAAATTCCAAAATAGGATCCATAATTCCTTAATAGATCTCTTCAACCCTAACAGTTCATTCCATAAGGAAGTTTTCTAAAATACAAAATTTAAACCATAAATAAAGGTGAACCAAGCTAGCCCTTTGCCTAAGATGTCTACTAACATATGGATACTTTAGGAAGATGTTGAAAATTGAATAACTTTGATGTGGATAGGGTCATAAGAAACCATTATTCTTCCAAGTGGATGTTTATCATAAATGGTTAAGAATGTGTGCGTCAAACAACCGTAGATCAGAGTATCTGTCACTCCTTAACTTAGTCTCTAAAAGGCCAAACATCATTAAGTTGATTGAATTAATGTAATTGGAACCATATTCTATTTTTGGGTTCATTAATCCCCTTAACATTACAAAGACAAATAAATATCAATCAATTAAAGATTTTAGATAGCCTACTCCTAACTTTACAACTAATTTCATCATTTTAATAAGTTTGTAACTTTCTAGGGATTTATTAACTAAAATCATTCTTATTGCACCTCCTCTTCCATTCAATTCAGAATTATTACTAACAAAAACATCTGGAGGCTTGTTCAATTCAATATCAACATATAAAAATGCTTAAAAGACATATCTCATTTTATAAGAGTTCTCATCTAGAGGCTTAGAAACATCTATGGTTCCTATTAGTTCAGTATCATTAGTATTATTCAAAGAAATGTCCTCCTTAAGGTCCTTAGGATAAATTTTAGAAGTTCCTATTAAAACTGAAGCATTAGATATAAGAACCTGGTTATCCATCATCTCATCCTGAGAGGGATTCAAATATAGAGGAATTCTCGAAACCCATCAATTCCTTATAGATACCAGTTCTAAACCTCCTACCAATAGGTAACCAAACCTTCCCTTGCTAATAGAATAAAGGTCTCAACTAATACGAGACCTTAACAGTATCCCCAACTAGGACGTCATCCTCCCCCAATCTAAGTAGAGGAATTTCCTTTAGGATAGTCTTTATTCATATACACACTGACGCATAATCAGGCATAATTAATCCTCTTGTGTGATGAAAATGCCTCGTCTATACATATTAGTCTGTCTATAATGCTTGCCAAGAGGCCCAAGCCTTTGTTATCTCAATATTCTAAAGGAATTTTGTGGAAATTAACCTATAAAAGAAAATGATTTTTTATATTCTCTAGTATGATCACCAGCTTCCACATTTGTAAAAAGATTGGCAAGCTATTAAAATGTCAATGTCCAACTTCTATAACCTCTTAAGCCTTCTCCTTGGTGATAAATTTAAATAGAAATAAATGGTCCTCATTTAGAAAAACTTCTAAGAGTCCTTTTATTCTCCAATATTTCACAACCCATAATTTGATCACTAAGAAAGCATATCTCTTTCACAGAAGAAGATAACCATCATAGATACCAAAAATTAACCCTTTCCTTGAGAACCTCTAAATGTGGGGAGATAATGGTGTGACCCTCCTTGATAATTGGCGGAATGTATTGGAGGGATGGGGTTGATGACTCATCAAGCACAAATTTCTAGTTGAGAGGCCTACGACTTGACTAAACCAAAGAACTAAAGGTTAAGCCCTATAAAGGAGGGAAAGGCTAGTTAGTAACTTAAGAAGGAGATGATGGAGCTAAAAAGAAAGGAGGAATAAGAACCAAGGACGATAATTGAGAGGAAGCAACGGTAAGAAGGAGAGGAGAGTGTAAAATAGGAAAATTAAGAGGAGAAAGCAAGGTCAAGTCTTGTTTAGGGGAAGAGCTATTAGTGTCCATGGTACAAAAATGGAAAAAGTCCGTGATAACTAATAGGAAATTTTGAAATAAACATTCCATAAACAGTAAGTAAGGAAGGTAGGAAATAATAAAGGTGGAGAACCTAAAAATGTTGCTCTGTGCTTGAAGAAACCAGTGGTAGGACTTAGGGAAAAAAGTTAGGAGGAAGAGTCGTAGTGTCAAAGAGGGAGCAGCGAGGGCCAGAAGGAAGAGTCATAGTGTTTTATGACAGAAGTAAGTATATTGACATAAGTTTCATTTTATTAGAGAATGAAATAGTAGCAAGGAAATTAACTTGGAGATAATAAAGTCTCTTAATCAAGTTATTGATACTTTCACTATGCCCGGGGAGTATAATGTTTTCAAAATTATGGATGATGTTTTTAGTTATTCCAAATTCAAGTTAGAAATGAACATGACTTTTAAAATTATGTTGTAACTTTGAAGGAGAAGTTAAATTATCAAATCTTAATCAATTTAGGTTATTCAAGAGAAATTTTAAATATGCATATGTCCAAATTCAAATGAATCTAACCTTAACTCGTTTAGAGTAACTCAGAGAGTGATAATGATAAAATAAATTAGTTATTTTCTAATATTCAAATCTTATTATATCATTAAATGTGTTTTTCTCTTTATATTATAGTATTAAGTAAATTTATGTAGGTAAAACTAGATTTATCCTTTGTTTTATAAATAGTCATATATTTTTCATTTTATGCAAGAGGAAAAAGTAACTTTCTATTGAAAAAGTATTCTTCCTTCATTGTTTGTGTCACTATGTAAGTGTTTATGAGCTTTTTATTTTTTCAAAAGAACTATTACCAAACTAGTGGAATTCCTAACTAAAATGTAGCCATGTATGTGGGATTGAATGCTTTGTAACTAAACCATGCACGAGAATTCACTAGTTTATCATATGAAAAGATCTTAATTAAATGAAAATAAGATTACAAAATCATATGTAAGTTTGGTGGAATCATTAAAAGATACAAAGTTAGGTTGGGAGCAAAAGATTATGTATAATGAAAAGGGGTTGATTATCTTGGATCATATGAACCAGTTGTTAAAATTACAATAATCAAGATGTAAATTGCTTTAGAATCAATTAGTTACTAGTTTCTTGAATAACAAAAAGTAAATAATAGCTTTTCCATGGATATTTTTGTGAAAAAGTTCTTATGGAGTTACCTTAAGGATTGAATTGTGCTAATTTTTTAAAGTTTTGCAAGCTAAATGTAACATCCCGTTGCCGATATGATGGACGTATCGGTAATTCGGATGGGTTAGGATTGGGTACATGCATATTTTGATTTGTACATGATTTATAGCCTCTTTAATTATTGATAAATGATTAATATTGCACTAGCATATGTATGTACGTACATGTATGACGTATTCCCGGTTTGATAGTGTAAATTAGAAAGGTTGTAATTTTTGGTATAGGTTGTGCCTTGTTTAGTGGATTGGAGTGAAAATTGACTTCTAGAGGTTTGAAAATTGAAATTGGAGTGTAGGATCATATATTTCTTATTTTTTAGTATTTATAGGAATTTTTCAAAAAATTTTAGAGTTATGGGTCCGGACCGAAAAATGACCTAATGACTGATTAATTGGATTTTGTTTTCGAAATTGATTGGCAATTGGCACGAGATAATTAGTGTTATGATTTGAGATTTATTATTCATAGTCATTGTGAAATTGGAAGAAATTTAGAATAAAGATTGAATTTTTAGACCCTTAGGAGTGGGCATGTGGCAAATGGGATTGCCAAACATGCCTTAGTCTTTAACCTTTGGTATATAAAACCCTTATCTTTGAAATTGCTTCCCACGACACCCTTGCCTTTGAAAGAAGATTTTCACCTTCGTTCTTCTATTCTCGTTCGAGACCGATCTTCATCTTTGCTTTTTGTTTCTATTTTCTTCTCTTAAATTGCTTCTTTCATCATCGTCAACCTAGCTTTAAGCCTTGGATATGAGAAAATAAAATTTGGTGGAGAAATGAAGTGGAACCGTGGGTGTGCCTAAGCTTGGAGATTGGAGTTTCTTGGTTATTTTCGAAAGTTTAAGGCTTGAATCAAGTAAGTTCTTACTCCTTTATGCTTTAGATAGTTTGATTTGATCATTGATTAGAGT
>JANTNU010000233.1:15607605-15620112 GCA_024752395.1 Erythroxylum havanense | reverse complement strand
AAAAAGTAAGAAAAAGTAGGCCATTATAGTTACAAAGAAACAATTTAATTTTTAACTCTTCTCGTGTTAAAAAAGTTTAGTACATTAAAGATTCACATTTCTGGAGCTACAGATGTCCAAGAAATGTGTCCTCGATATGGCAAAATATCATCAAGAACTTAGGCCTTGTTTGGTATTATGTGTATTGCATTAGTTGTTAATTAATTTTACCAACGATTAGCTAATAGCGGATTAATATAGTTGATTTGGTCAACGGATAATATTAGCAGTTTATTTAATGACGTTTGATAAAATTAATTAGTTAGTATTAATTATTTATATATAAAATGACTTATAAAAATATGACTTACAAAAATAAGATTTATAAGGACATTAGTTATTTATACCTTAGTGTTTCTTTGAATATTTTTCATAAGAATTTAGAAAGAGCAAAAGAAGTCAACATCATCATTTTCTCTAATTTCTTTTATCGAGCCTTAAAAATATTGAAAGTCATGTTAATACAAATTTTCAATGATGAATGAGTTTGACTAAAAACTTCTCAAGGTCTTTTTGGATTGACAAAAGCTAGCTGAGAAATTCGTGAGATCACTGAAATACCACTAAAAATAAGCTTGAGAATGAATTCGATCAGATGATACTAGGAGTTTTTTCTCAAATGCAGTACCAACGAGCTTAATATGAAATTGAATATGTAAAAATAATATCGATTTAATTTCTAATTTAAGGAAATATAAATTTTTTGTTATTTTAATTTTAATTTGAAAATTTTTAAAAATTTAAACTATATTTTTAATATATTCAATTAAAATAATATTATTTTAAAATTCTTCATATTAAACTCTTAAAATTTAAACTTAGATAAAAATTAATTTAAATTTAACTTATTAATTTTAAATTTAACTTATTAATTAAATACAATGTACAAGTGATAATAATATTATATACTAAATATTGATATAAAAGGGACCTAAATATCATGTTTATACAAAAGTAATTAATGTAATATAATTAGATATAACAAATTTAAAAGTATTTAATTTTTTAAAATTTTTAATTTAATATTAAATATTTTAAAATTTTAATTTAATGATTAACTTTTTAAAATTTGTATAAATTAAGTTAAATTTATATCTCTATCTCTATCTTTTTAAATAATTTGTAATAATTTTTTGATATATTAATTTTTAATTCCTTAATTTTTTAGTTGCTACAGGAAAACACTCTTAATATTAACGTTTTTAAAATTAGCGGATTGAATTCAATCTGTTAGCTCAATAAGTTGATTAACAAATATAATTATTAATGATTTGACATACTCAAACAACTACTAACTTTTTTTTTTTTTGGACTGATAAGTTATTTAATGAACAAAGCATTAAACAAGCAATATATACAGAATTGAAGATGGGGAGAAAGCTGATAAGCAAATGGATGGAAATGTAGTAATATTATGGATATTAGCTATAGTCTCGTAGGAAGTCGAGGACTATGCTCCAGCCAACAAACGGCCCCTCAAGCTTTTCAGCCGAGATAGTACAATAGCCAAAAGATACCCTACTCTACTACCCCTTCCCATACATAGTATCTCCCCTCCCTCTCTCCTCTAACCGTTAGCTAACTAACCCCCTCTGACTTTCCTAGAATAAGTCAACAAGGGTTTAAGGCCCTGCTTCCTCTTCCTCCTAACATAAGTCACTATGGGTTTAGGATCCATAGTGCTACCCGGGTCCATAGTGCTATCAAAAGCAAAGTTCTGGAAGGATAAGTGGACAACCAATGAGATACTAGAGAATCGAAGCTCACTACAGCCCCTCAAAACAATTTACAGAGAGGATGCTTCAGTATACCAAGTCATCTCCATCAGAGCAGTATTAGTCAGTAGGATATCAGACCTTGGAATATTTACCTACCTATCCAATATAATTCTAGAAGTAGGAAAGGAATATGTATCCCTACTCTGTCCCAGTTAAGAAACCCATTTAGGTATCTTCAACTGTTGGCAAAAAGAAGGTAGAAACCTTACCAATCTCGAAAGCACTTGAAACACAAAGAATGGTTGCAATTAGGTAAAAACAACTTTGTTGTTGATCTCCATGCAAATTCCACACTCTTCTTCTCTTTCAACATCAATCTTTGAGAGTTTACCCCTATACAAATCATCTTTTCTTCTGCACATGAGAGTATACTGCTCTTTCTGTTTCTTATCTTCCAAATCTGATATTCCTCATTGTAGTTGCAGCAGAGAAGGAAATATTACAGCTGTTCATGGACGGGAGACTTGTTAAAAGATTTGTGTCTATAAATACTTTTTTCTCCAAAAATATGTTGTTAAGGCCTACTACAACCAAGAAATTAAGAGAGGAAATTAAGCAAAAAAAGCTACAGATTCAGGCATAGAATCTCCGGAGTTACATACCATAAAACTCTCAGAATGCTGGCTCTCTTCTCATAAGCAGAAGTAGTAGTAGTCTTGCCGTCCGAGTAGGTCTGCATTATTATTACAATTTTGAAATTGGTGGAGTACAGAATAATCTTAACAAATTAGTTAATGAATCAACAGGAACTGAACTGTGAAATTTTGAATGGGAACAGAAAGACAAGGCAACCAAAACAAAATAATAACAGACTAAAGCAAGAACTACAACCAAGTGAAATCAGGAAGTAGCCTCGAGAGATACGCACCAGACAAACTAAAATTCTAAGCAAACCAAGGGCACTAGCAAGATGACAATCGGTCCACTGAACAAGAAAAAGGAAAAAATGTGCCGCCGGAGTGTACAACAGTCTCATCTGAAGTCGGGCACCATCACTTCCCCTTGGAAAATCTAAGGAGAGATTTGCCTTCTTTTCGTAAACCAAAGTTTATAGCTCGAAGATCCTTTTCTTAAAACAAAGAAAATTCTTTAACTTCCAAAATTTCACTTGAAAGATTAATGCATCCTATAAATAGTTTACATTAATCGATTAGCATCCACATTAGGGAGTTCTATCCAGTTAAAGCAAGTTATTGAAGATGCGAAAAGCTTGGCCACAGGAGTAGCTAACGACTTTTAATAATACAAAACAAAGAAAACAGAAAACAAGATGGGAAAGGTAGGCCACAGAACAGGAGTAGCTACCAGTCAACTTGGTACCTTGACAAAATTTGCAAAAGTAGCGACCTCTAATTCTTTATCTTCCTTCCTCAATTCTCATCAACCATCTCCTCTATACCCCTAATAACTCCTCTCTGACTAACAGGCTCTCATGGAGGTTTCATGGGAACAAAGTGTCACAGACTCTATCAATGCCATTTATCTTCTATTCTCAGCTTACTTAGTCTTTGTGATGCAACTTGGCTTTGCCATGTTGTGCGCTGGCTCTGTGAGGGCCAAAAATGCATTGAACATAATGCTTACTAATGTTGTTGATGCAGTTGTTGGAAGTATTTCTTATTACCTCTTCGGGTTCGCTTTTGCATTTGGAGATGGCTCCAATGCCAATCCTTTCATCGGTACAGGGTTTTTTGCTCTCAAAGGCATCCCCGACGGTACTTACGATTATAGTTACTTTCTTTACCAATGGGCTTTCGCTATAGCTGTTGCTGGAATCACCAGTGGATCAATTGCGGAGAGAACCCAGTTTAGTGCATACCTTGTATTCTCCTTTTTTCTCACCGGTTTTGTGTATCCAATTGTGGCTCATTGGGTTTGGTCATCAAGTGGCTGGCTAAGTCCTACTTCGAGTAATTTGTTGTTCGGTTCGGGTGCCATTGACTTTGCCGGTAGCGGCGTTGTTCACCTGGTCGGTGGGGTTGCTGGGCTTTGGGGCTCTCTCATTGAAGGTCCTCGGGTGGGGCGGTTTGATGCTTTTGGCAAGCCGGTGCCTTTGCGTGGACACAATGCAACCCTAGTAGTACTCGGGACCTTTCTGCTTTGGTTTGGATGGTTTGGATTTAACCCAGGCTCCTTCGACAAGATTCTCGTCGCCTATCCAAATTCAACCGATCAGGGAAACTGGACCGGAGTGGGCCGGACTGCAGTAACTACTACTTTAGCCGGATCAACAGCAGGAATCGTAATGTTATTTAGCCGGAGATTGCTAGTGGGTCATTGGGATGCACTGGACGTTTGCAACGGTGTTCTTGGGGGGTTTGTAGCAATTACTTCGGGCTGCTCAGTTGTTGAGCCATGGGCTGCAATTGTGTGCGGTTTTTGGGCTGCTTGGGTCTTGATTGGGCTCAATATATTGGCCCTAAAGCTGCAGTTCGACGACCCGTTAGAGGCAGCCCAGTTGCATGGCGGATGCGGTGCTTGGGGGTTAATATTCACAGGTTTGTTTGCGAAAGAGGAGTTTGTGATTGAAGCCTACAATTCAGGCGTGGGTGTGAGGCCTTATGGCGTGTTATTGGGTGGAGGGTGGGGTCTTATTGGATCCCAGTTGATTGAGGTGTTGGTGATATTCGGGTGGGTGAGTGTGACGATGGGACCCCTGTTCTGTTGTCTTCACAAGCTCAGGATATTGAGAATTTCCATTGAAGAAGAGATTGCAGGGTTGGATATCTCTAGACATGGTGGTTATGCCTACGTTGCTCATCCAGAAGAGAACCATCCTCGTTTCTACGCAGATTACATGCGTGCTCAAGACCAAGATGGGGATGGTCACTGATCAGTTCAGTTGGCTCGATTCAACTACCCAGCATTCCTTTCCTATTCCATTGTATTCCTCACTGCCCTTTAGGCAGTTAGGGCCTTAAATGCACAGCTGCAAAAAGACAAATCCTGTTTTGCAAGCTGGAGAGAACCAAATATATATGTACTTCTCTTACTTGCCTGTACACCAGAGAGTTTCTGGTAATATCAAGTCATACGATGTAAAAGTTTAATCATTGCATCAACCCTCACCCTTAAAAGTACAGTTGAAAGGATCTGCCTCTACATTGCTCAAAAATCACAAAAATAAAAAACTATGGACTTCAAGCTGCATGAATTTCATTGGGGGCACCCGAGCATCTGGCATCACATTGTCAAACATATGTATCAGTACTAGTTTGTTGCTGTTTCAAACAAATTTAAGTGGATGATAAAGCTGTTTGTTAATGGAAGTTCAATGCAAGAATGCCAGGCAATAGGCAATTTGTAAAAATGCAGAAACAGGTTAAGATTAACATAAGAATTCTCAAAATTAATCTTTTGAGTCAGATCCATAACTAAAATGAAATTTACATTTTAAACATGCTAGTGTTAACACCAAATATACAACATTTCGTATCATATACAAGCAGCTCCTAAAGCCAGAGGATTAATCCTCACCTAGCATGGGGATGATCATAGGGAACAACTGAATGGTCTGGAACATTACTAGGCAACTTATCAATGTAAATGAACAGCCTCATGCAGTTCTCCTTCGAAATTATGGACAAATCAACAACATCAGACTTCTCTGTGAATATCCACAGATCGCCAGAATTGACCCTCTTAAGACTATCTCTACAAAAGGGGCAAGATTGAGACCGCCCACGCCTGCCATGAACAATAACAGCAGAACATCATATCACATCCAAAGGAAAAAAATGTCAATAAGAAAATAAGGAATCATAAAATGGGCAGTCAGTAAAAGCAGCCTTCTAGCCATTATCATTTTGCAAATTTCTAAGAATCATACTCAGTTGAGGATTTACACTTTCCAAGGTGGAGGATAGTCAGAAAAACTTGCCAGCATAAAAATGAAAGAGATTATTAAACAGAGGACTAAAAGTGATTGAAATGTGCTTTTTTTTTTAAAGATGCCAAAAGGTGAACTAGTTGACACTATCAAAAGAAATAAGAAGAGTGTATAGAAAATTTTATCCAATTACATTATCTTTTATAATCATGCAACAAGATGGAGGATACCCATAGGCTTGTTTTTCTATCTCTATCCTTCCTCATTTGATGATCTTGGTAGTTTCGGAGTAATTTAATTCCTCCGACAAAGAATAGAGAAGCGTGAAAAAATCAAGAACACTAGTGATGGAAGTAACACTAAAATATAAGAAAATGTATCCCGACTCTATCCCAGTTAAGAAACCCATTTAAGTATCTTCAACTGTTGGCACAAAGAAGGTAGAAACCTTACCAATCTCGAAAGCACTTTAAACACAAAGAATGGTTGCAATTAGGTAAAACAACTTTGTTGTTGATCTCCATGCAAATTCCACACTCTTCTTCTCTTTCAACATCAATCCTTGAGAGTTTACCCCTATACAAATCATCTTTTCTTCTGTACATGAGAGTACATTGCTCTTTCTGTTTCTTATCTTCCAAATCTGTTATTCCTCTTTGTAGTTGCAGCAGAGAAGGAAATATTACAGCTGTTCATGGACGGGGGACATGTTAAAAGATATGTGTCTATAAATACTTTTTTCTCCAAAAATATGTTGTTAAGGCCTACTACAACCAAGAAATTATGAAAGGAAATTAAGCAACAAAAGCTACAGATTCAGGCATAGAATCTCAGGACTTACATACCATAAAATTCTCGAATGCTGGCTCTCTTCTCATAAGCAGAAGTTGTAGTCTTGCCGTCCGAGTAGGTCTGCATCAATACCAATTTTCATATCCCATCCCCAACATTATTATTACAATTTTAAAATTTATGGAGTGCAGAATAATCTTAACAAATTAGTTAATGAATCAACACGAACTGAACTGTGAAATTTTGAATGGGAACTGAAAGACAAGGCAAGCAAAACAAAATAATAACAGACTAAAGCAAGAACTACAACCAAGTGAAATCAGGAAGTAGCCTCGAGCAATACGCACCAGACATACTAAAATTCTAAGCAAACCAAGGGCACCAGCGAGACGACAATCAGTCCACTGAACAAGAAAAAGGAAAAATTGTGCCGCTGGAGTGTAGAGCAGTCTCATCTGAAGTCGGGCACCATCACTTCCCCTTGGAAAATCTAAGGCACTGCATTCAAGGGAGGGCAGGGAAAAAAAAAAGGAAGCAAAACAGGATTAAGATACACCCACCAACTACCACGCCAATCTGATAATACACTCATTGCAACTAAATGATTGCGGACTAGAAAGTGACGGTAAAAGGCGTCGGAAACATATATGAAAAATTGGAATCTATTATTTCCACAAAAATACCCTAAAGGCGCGGAGTTGGAGTAGCATAAATTTCTACGCATTACCAGGACCTCACCAATGAATTACACGAAAACTAAAAGAAAAAGACAGCTTTTCTCATGCTTTTATGAAAAGTAAACGTTAAGATGCGTTGCAACTTAATGAATCTCTCCTCTCGTGTGAACAAGTCACTCTCTTGATGCATCTAAGAGGAAAAGCACAAATTAACCAAGAAGGAAAAGTATAAGAATAAGTTTACGAATTCGCATCATATGTTAAGACTAACCCCTCTTGTATTGTTCCTCTAAGCCATAACCAAGAAAACTCTGACCATAGTACACCATAACACTAACTCTTCTACTCTGTTTCCAAAAACAGCAATTTAATTGAAGGGATATTTATGGGTGAAGGATAAAATACTATAATCGGTGACCAATAACCAAAGAACCAGCTAGAACATTCGAAAGCATGGTACTTTTAAAACCGATATAAACTCCAAAACGATCGTCAACATAGCTGTAAAAATTTGCTAACAACAAAAAGCAAAATGGGTACCAGGTTTTCACCAATAGATCAAACAAAGAGAAAGCCCAAAAGATTTGTGATGACAGAAATATAGAGACAAGTGGTATATTACAGAGTATTGGCATGCTGGATATCAGCTTCGAGAGCTTTTAGAGAGTCCTTGAAAGACAACTTTCCCATGAGCGGGTTTGTCCCATCAAACACACACAAACTCCGCAAACACGAATACGACTATGAACCCCTAAAACAAAATTTTTCTTCGCCGGAGATCAGTTCGACGGTGATGGCGTTTTCGTAATTCTTGTCGTTGACGTGTTGAAGCCAGAGACAAAGACAACACTTCTCTCACTAACTCACTGTCAGTTGATCTGTATAAATAAAGTTATTTTAAAATATGAATTTACGAAGTTACCCCTAATGTGTCTAGGCATCATCATCTATATGCCTGTGGCACGCACAGTCGCATATTTTCTTAATTATGACGGTGATCGATGAGGGGTATTTGGGTAAAGGAATGAATAGGTTTGTGGATAAGAGTGCTGTCCAGATGATGATTTGGATGCGTGGCAGTAGAGGTTGACTTGGCCAAAAGCCGAAATCCCGGGGGCGCCGTCGTAGCGTTCCATTCCAGGAACCGGGTTGGTATCAGCACAATTGAGTTTGGAAATTTGTTAATAATTATAAATGATTAGAAATTAAACAAAGTCTTTATTCTTTACTGTTCATAAAGTTTGATAGCTTGTAGGATAAGTATTCATCCCAAAATATAATGACCTTAAAAAATCTTAATATGTAGAAATATAAAAATTAATTATGTATCAATAGATATTAATATTTAATAAATATTTTATTTCATTTGTATTTTTAAGGAACAGTGATTAAATGTTTATATTTTATATTTTATTTTTAAATATTGATAATTATAAAATTTTGGTTTTAATTATTTAGATGTCGATAATCTAGGAAATGACCCACCTGCTAACCTATCGGATAAGGGCAGGGGAGGCGTGAGTGTGAGTGTCAATCTCAATCATCATCACAGAAGCATTACCGTGTCCTCCCCACTGAAGTTGTTAAGAGTGCATATTTTGATCTAGATACTTGCTTTCGTACCCTTTTGTTCCGTCAACCTAATTCTTGAATGCTTCAACTTATTGGCTGTCTATGTTAATATCGCTTCTCCCTGGTAAATTTCAAGTGGTAACATTTTCTATATTTAAATTTTATTTTTTATGAACATTCTTCAATAATGATATATTAATTGATATTAACTCTTTTGTTTCGGATATATTTTGATGCTTAAATAAAAAAATTAATGATTGTTTTATCTTGAGAGATGAAAAATAAAGATTGCATCAAATTGGAACATTATGGATGGTAATCACAACTTTTGGATAAATTGAAAAGATGATTGCAATGGATATGAAGAGATAAAAACAAATGTTAGATTTACTTGAAGAGTTGAAGTTTAAGTAGATAAACATCTTCACAAGATATGTTAAGATTAAGTGTAAAGTAAAAACACACTATAAAAGGGATGTTCTCTACCTCTCAAGATTCAATGAATCCTCCTCTTCTTACTTTTCTCTCAATAATTCATCTTTCTTCTATTTTAAGCATTGAAACTCAAATCATATGTGACTAAGCTCAATTATTATGATTAAAAAAAGTTCGAGACTCTAGTTGTAACCTTGTAAGGTTTTGTTCTTAACTTTATTTATATTTTAATTCTAAATATTTCTTGTTTTGAGTTCTTATATTTCATGAATGATTAATATTGATTGATATGATAAATTAATTTAATGTTGATTATTCTATTGCTATCTATGAAGTCAATGATCTATAATTATCATGAAATTGATACAAGTAACAAGTAAGTTATTATGAATTTGCACATTTAACTTACGATGAACAAGAAAACTAAGTTAAATACTTGCAATTATCTCGATTATTTAATTTAGGGTTTATTTTTCACTAAATTTATTGCTATCATTTATTTGATATGAAATGATATCACACTCAATTAATAGATGGTAAATCTTGGTTTGGATACTAGGTTTGAATCAATTAATTTGAGAAATTTTGAAACTTATTATGATTGTCCTAATATATGTCAGACTAACTACTTGAATTATAACAAATATTCTTTTTAAAACAATGATCAAAGTTACAATTAAATGAGATATTTCCCTTGAATCAGAGTTTAGTAATCTTAAATTTATTCCATTTGTATATAGTTGATTTAATTTGATTTCTTATTAATTTTAGTTAATTAGTTACTTAATCGAAAACACCCCGTTCTATTTTATTAATTGAAGTTAATAAAGTACTGCTTAATTCTCTTGAGATTCGACTTAGTTCCATAACTCTACAGAAAGTTAGAGAATCAAAATTATTTTGAGGACTTTGACAACTGATCAAGTATGCAATGTTATACATCTTTAAAACAAAATTAATGCAAATATGATGAAGTTTGATCTATCTTAAACACAGGTAAGATAGTTTATTTATTACAAGATATAATTTAAACAATGATTGAGCTAGAGGAAACCCACGAATATCTATTGATGATTTTTTTTTCATATAAAAGCACTTAAATCACTTAATATTTATTCTAATCAATTCTACTTCTTAACTTTTCATTCACCATCACTTTCCATTCAACTCTTCTTTTTACATTTGCTTTTGAATAAGAAATTGGTTTTTATACATTATTTTGTCTAATTGTATTGGGTTCGGGAAATCAACTAGAAGTAAGCCAAAACTATAGATTAAGAACTAAATGATTGAATATTATATTAGAATTGACTTGGGATAATGACATACTCCTTTACACAAACTCATAGAAATAAAGAAATAGGTCTCGAGTGATTTGAAATTGGGGATTCACATCTCAATTATATGATTAAAGAAGAACATATTAACTATAAGTAAAGGTTGTTTGAAATTAATCCCAGTGCATCCAAATTAATTTTTTAAATTTATTAAATTAATGATTATTTTTTTCTTTTATAAAAATATATAGAGATGATTATAATTAAAATAATTAAAATTTGCAATTAAATTTTTTCATGAAATAAAGGATAAATTTGATTAACTTATGCTTGCCATAATTTATATATGTTAAGTCAAGAAGACTTCACGTTTATTAATTTTGGTGACAATCAAATAATAATAATGTTAAAAATAAATGAACTATTTTGATAAGTGTGTTAAGCGTGCAGAAGAAAAAAAAACACAGAAGAAGTAAAACACAGAAAAAGCAAAAAATACAGACGACACGTCAGCATAGAAGAAGCAAAACACAGAAGAAACGAAAAACACAGACGACACATCAGCTCAGAAGAAACAAAACACAAAAGAAACGAAAAACACAAAAGAATCAAAACACAAAAGAAACGAAAAACACATACGACACGTCAGCACATAAGAAGCAAAATACAGAAGAAGCAAAACATAGAAGAAGCACAAAACACAGAAGAAGCAAAAAAAAAAAAAAACAGACGACACCTCAGCTCAGAAGAAGCAAAACACAAAAGAAGCTAAAAACACAGATGACACGTCAGCTTAGAAGAAGCAAAACACAAAAGAAGTGGAAAATACAGAAGAAACAAAAGCACAAAAGAAGCAAAAAAACACAGATGACACGTCAGCACAGAAGAAGCAAAACACAGAAGAAGCAAAAAGCACAGAAAAAGCAAAACATAGAAGATACAGAGATGAAGATACTCTAGTACGTCGAATAGCTAACTAGCTGGAGTTAGTTACAGAACTCAACTAAGTAATGGTTTCTACAAGAATCAAGAAGCAGTTGGAGACTTAGGCTATAAATACTAGTGATAGTCGAAGACTGAATAACTTTTGAACTTTCAATTTTAAGCTTTTAAGTTTTACATACTTAGAAAAATTCTGTATTCAAAGTGCGATACGAGAGAGCAAACTCCACTGTAACAAAAAGCTCACAATATCTTTTTAGTGAGAGAAAGAAAAGGCTAAGAGCCTAAAGAGGTTAAGATAGCAGCAAAAAGAATACTTTGTGTAAGAGACCTGAAGAGGCTCTGGAAGGGAAGAAAAAATACTTGTAAAATTGAAGAAGTATAGTGAAATCTTAGACGAACTCTGAGGACTGGACATAGCCCAAGGTTTGGGGTAAACTAGTATAAAATTGCGACAACTATCTTCTAACCTTATACTTTAATTTCTCTTGTTGTTAGACGAGTAAATAGAAGTTATTTGCGATTCAAATACGTTGCTATTTTAGCATAATATCTTTGGTATTCTTTTTATAGTTGAAAAAGTTTTGTTAAAGAAATATCAAAGGTTTTTGTATTCTCAAAATGATTACACAATTCAACCCCCTTCTTATGTATTTCTTATGCTTTATTTGAATTCTATATTAATAAGTGATTTACTTCAGTTGGTATCAGAGCTCGATTTCCAAGAATTACCTTTACAAAGTGAGGACAAAGATCCATGACTGATTCACATGTTTTTATAGCTAAAGATGCCTCTGTCACAAGTCCTCCTTCATTTAATGGTGAGAATTATCATTATTGGATGGATAGGATGCGACTCTTTATAGAATCCACACACATTGATCTTTAGGATATCTTTGAGAATGGATCATACATACTAGTAGATGATGAAGGAAATACCATTCTTCGTACCAAATGGTTAGTCGATCAGAAATCTAGATTTCAATTAAGCCAAGTTCTTTCTGAGTTGTGCTTTAAGCAGAAGTGAATATGATAAAGTTCATGGATGCAAAAATGCAAAGGTGATGTGGATACTGTAGGAAAATCCCGGGAGGTACATCACATGTACCAGGTGCGGAAAACAAAAATTTTTATCGCCGGGACCTTCCCGAAGGCCAGGATCTATG
>JANTNU010000233.1:15579969-15590974 GCA_024752395.1 Erythroxylum havanense | reverse complement strand
AAATTACTGAGTTGTGTGTGAATGAACTGGAATCCAATTTGGTTTTAAAAAAGTGATCAATTTCTTATTACTGTTTTATGATTGTGATGCCATGAGGAGTGTAGTGGTTGTTGTCAGTAGTGGTCTCTTGTTGTAGGATATGTATCGGAATGACCTACGGGCGTTCCGGTGGATACCCTATGGTAAGGGGGCGCTACATTTATAATAGAGCTAAACTTCTAAACCTCCATATTAGACTTCTTATTTAAGTTAGTGTAAGTTCCATTATTCTTGAAAGCGACTAAAACTATAAATTCAGAGGGCCCTCCCTCTTAGCTTTAATGCACCCGAATTATAATCTTAGGAACCAAGTTGAGGATAAAATCAAATGGACTAGTGACAAAACTGGAAGATTTTCCAATCTCTCAACCCTCCAATGCTTAAGAATTTATGCTTCCATTGTTAGATAACATAAATTGGTCTAGGAGAAACCTAAAATCCCAAAAGCTTCCTTTATATGTTAGCTTTTAACCATTAGATTGAAAACAAAAGAAAGGTTCTATGAGATTTCAAACCCTCTTTTTCCTCTATGTCAATTACTATCAAAGTGTATGGATCAACTTTTATGTAGTTGTAGTATTCTAAAGCGGTACGGAATAGAGTCAAACATTTGATAGATGCATTTGAAAATTCCAATAATATCTTAATTTGGGTTGTGTTAAGAAATGACCTCTTTATTAAGATATGTATTGGGTTATAGAAAGTTTCATCATTCATGTCAATTATATAAAAGTCAGCAGGAAATTTTAGTTCATTTACTTACAAAAGCACATCCTCAATCACCCTGTCTAGATAAGTGTTAGAACGATTAATCATTTATATGATAACATTAGTTTCTTTTAATTACCCTAAATTTAAAGAATCATACATGGAACGAGGCACAACATTAATTGATGCTTCTACATGTAACATAACCTGTTTAATCTCAAAGTTACCAATTTTGTAAGAAATAGTAAATATGTCTGGGTTTTTACACTTAGAGGTATTTTCTTTTAAAAAAATCACTCATCCTAATCATTTCATTACCTCTTAACTTCCGCTTGTTCATATACAATTCTTTGATGAATTTCGTATACTTTGGCACTTGTTTGATCGGATTTAACAGTGAAATATTCACCTCAACCTTCTAAAAGTTTTCCCAAATCTCTTTATATTTATCCTCCTTATTTAACTTTGCTAACTTTCTAGGAAAAGGTGGAGGACTAGTCATTACAACAATTGGGAATTCAACATTTACCTTTGAGCTTGATGGTATATCCCTTTCTTCTTCGAGTTCCTTCTCAATGTCTTCTTCATTAGCCATCCTTTAAGTAATTCTTTAAGGTTCCTCAATCTTCCTAACACGTTTGAAGGTGATTACACTAACATTATTCATATTTGCCTAAGGTTGTGATGGTAGTTTTCCTCCTCTTTAGGCTTTTATATGGTTTACCACCACTGCTATCTGGCTCACCTAGTTCTCCAAATTATGAATGCTAGAATTTACCTCCTGAAATTTAGATATAATCTCCCGTTGAAATTGCTGCATACCTTGATGGAATTGTAAAGTGTTAGTTGCAATAAACTTAACCATATCTTCCAATGACTTATCTGAGGCAGAGGAGGCTTGTGGCCTTAATTCAAATTGTTGTGCTCCTTGTGGCCTATTTAGGATGTAATTTTGCTGCTTATTTTCCCCAGAACTCAAGTTGCGATGGTCTCTCTAACCTGGGTTATGTGTCTGGGAGTATGGGTTGCATTAGTTAAGAAAATTCCTTTTCATAGCATTGACGTATTCCATGCTCCCTTCTTGTAATGTTAGGCACTCATTATTTAGATGTCTTGTATTTGTGCATATTCTGCACATCTTTTCTTGTGCCTTTTCAACTGCAAATTATCTAACAAAAAACATTAGCTCATCTAAACTATGTTCAATAGATGAAGTATTTGCCTCGTTAACGCAACCAACATCATTACGAGTGCCAAATTGTTGGATTTTTGAGTATATACGCTCACTTAGTATCTTGTCCTTTATGAGAATCTTCTCCCATAATGCCCCATTAATCATAACATCTACCAAACTCCTTTTCATAGGTAGCAATACCTTATAGAAATACTAAATAAGGAGTTGTTTTGATATGTTGTGGTGGGGATAGCTAGTACAAAGCTTCTTCAAGTGCTTCTAATACTCATAAAGGGATTCTTTGTTGTGTTGCTTTATGCCACATATTTCTTTCTGTATACTTGCTATCTTTTATGCTAGAAAATATTTTCTTAAAAACTATCTCTTCATTTCAATCTATGTGCTAATGCTCCCAAGGGTAGATCAAATAGTCAAGTCTTTTGTTGCATCCTTTAATAAGAATGGGAAAGGACTTAACACAATCTGCTCTTCTTTTACCTTTGGAGGTTTCATACTAAGACAGACTACATCGAGCTCCTTAAGATGCTTATAAGCATCCTCACCTGCAAAACTACGAAAGTTGGGCAAAAGATGGATTAGGCAAGATTTAAGCTCAAAAGCAACATTTTCAGTAAAGTTTGAAAAAGTGATGCATAAAAGCCTTTGAGTTAAATCTTGAGCAGCCAACTCTTTTAAAATTCTTGGATTGGCTATAGTTTCCTCAAGTTCAATTCCTTATCGTATTACACGAGTTGTTTCGGTTTCACTATGGAACCTCTACAATGTCTTTTCGATCTTTGGATCAGATTATAGAGGTTTTCTACATAGAGATTTTGATACTATCATATACTAAAACTAACAAATGCGTAAAGATTAAGAAACAACTAAAAAAAATGATTGTAAGAAATATATATACAAAACACTAATTGAAATTAAAAGTAAAAACTAAAACATAGCACTTTCCAGTAACAACTCTAAAATTATTGATGTGCTTCACGTTAAAATAGGAATTGTCAATCTTGCAGTAAAGTTTTCGTGTAAAAGATGCACGTGCTTATAAAAAATCAGCAGGTATATACAGTATATATATATATTAGTTTGTATTTTGATATTTTAACTTTTCCAAACGTCTCTGAAGACCATGCGAATTCGGTACAAGCGGTTGAAGCGCTCAATAATGGTGAGGTTGGCCAGAATCTGTGGTTGGGCATATTAAAGCCCTTCTTCGTCGGAATTGGAAACGCATGCAAGATTTTTCGTGCCCTCATTCTCAGGAGAGCAAAAATATCATGCTGTTCTTTACCTTTCAATAGGGACATGGTTAACATTCCTGGATTCACCACTCACCACCAAGATCAGTTTTTGGATTTTCCAAGTACTGGTCATTATGGAGTAGTTACGTTTGATAACTTTGCTGTAGCATAAATATATGAAACATATAGAACCATATTTGATTACGTTTTCATGGCTTAAAAAATACATACAATGAGATCCTAAAGCAAAGAGATTGGGTCAAATCTGCTTAATTGCAAAAAGAAGGTTGAGCTATCAACTTTTCCACTCACTTTTTGACAAAATAACTAGAGAATTAGCTCCTTGCAATTACTAGAGTTTTGATCTTCGACGAAGGTCAGAAGTGAGCACTAACTGTTATACAATACAATGAAAGAATCCTACATCGAAAAGGTAAAGATTGAAGATTCAATTGTGAATGGGGGTGATATGGCTGATAGTGAGGGTGATTTTGATCCCAGTGCCCCTCCTCCATTTAAAATTGGTGACATCAGAGCTGCCATTCCTAAGCATTGCTGGGTTAAGGACCCGTGGAGGTCACTCAGCTATGTCTTCAGGGATGTTCTTTTCATATTTTTGTTGGCAGCGGCTGCAGTTTATTTTAATCACTGGGCTTTTTGGCTACTCTATTGGATTCTTCAGGGGACCATGTTTTGGGCAATCTTTGTTCTCGGCCATGATTGGTAATTGCGTCTTAACTTATCTTTTCTCATTGGCTTTAACATTTTGCTTGCCGTTAATTCCAGATGATACAATCTTGGTTTTGCATTCTGCAGTGGACATGGAAGCTTTTCAGACAATCCCATGCTCAATAATATAGTAGGACATATCCTGCATTCTTTAATTCTTGTACCTTACCATGGATGGTGAGCTTTAACTTTTAGCTCTGCCCTTTGACCCTGTTGATGAATTTGTCTTTGAATTGTTTTTGATACTAAATAATTTAAACTTGAAAATGCGCATGATTTTGCAGGAGAATCAGCCACAGGACTCACCATCAGAATCATGGAAATGTTGAGAATGATGAATCTTGGGTTCCCGTAAGAATTCAACTTTAGCTTCTGTCCCCTTGCTCCAAATGAACAGTTCATAACCCATACACTGGATTCGTTGCTCTATTTCTTTAGATTTTTTGACTGCCTGTTTTTCTTTTTCAGATACCTGAGAAGATCTACAAGAGTTTAGGCTCAAAGACCTGGATTTTGAGATTCTCTCTGCCACTCCCAATGTTTGCATATCCTATATATTTGGTGAGCCTATGCAAATTGGATTACTATTTTTTGATAGCAAACGTAGACGCCATACTCCTCTTTTTGCAAGTACTAACTATAAAACAAGTTGAATTTCAGTGGAAAAGAAGTCCAGGAAAAAGTGGTTCACACTTTAGTCCCTACAGTAACCTGTTTGCCCCAAACGAAAGGAAAGCTGTGTTAACTTCAACAGCCTGTTGGACTGTAATGCTTCTTCAACTTGTCTACTCAGCCTTTCGTCTTGGTGCTGCCCAAGTAACTAAACTATATGCTCTGCCATACTTGGTGCGTAATTAACTGCGTTCTTTATATCTTAACTACTGCCCTTCTATTGTAACAATTTCTTCATGTAATTATTGTCAATTGTGGTTAATTAACATGGCAGGGTTTTGTGATGTGGATTGATATAGTAACGTACTTGCACCACCATGGCTATGAGCAGAAACTTCCCTGGTATCGTGGCAAGGTACTCCTAATAAGTACTTACAAAAATGTATGTGCTTTAAGAACTTTAACATCATAAAAAGTATGTAACGCTCAGGAATGGAGTTATCTGAGAGGCGGGTTGACAACAGTAGATAGAGATTACGGATGGATAAACAACATCCACCATGATATTGGCACTCATGTTATACATCACCTCTTCCCTCAAATCCCTCACTACCATTTGGTAGAAGCAGTAAGATATTCTATCATTAGTAATGTGTCTGTCTGTATTTTATATATGGAACATTCAGATTATTAACTGCAGTGAGTTTCTGATGTTCTATTTCATGGCAGACAAAGGCAGCTAAGCCAGTCCTTGGGAAGTATTACCGTGAACCCAAGAAATCAGGGCCATTCCCATTTCACTTATTAAGCAATCTATTGAATAGCTTCAGAGAAGATCACTATGTGAGCGACACTGGAGATATTGTCTACTATCAGACCGATTATAGGATGAATAAATTACCTACAGCTTTCTAAGGTAAGTCGGAAGAAAATTTTTTTTTTTCTAGCAATATTTGATTGAATTTTTTTTTAAAAATCTAACCGGTCTAGATTGCCTCAGTGTTCCAAGACAATTGGAGTAGAGACCAGTGGATGCCAACAGATGCAGGATATTTATTCAAGAATGCAAACACAAAGTGTTTTTTTGCTGGTCGCTGGTCTTATACATATTTGCTTTTTCCTTTTCACTTCTCAACAAAGTACAAGAAACCCTATGTGTATCGCGAATAAGTAGAAATTAAGAATCAGATGCCCTTTCACTGTAGATATGTAATTATGTTTTGACTAAAACAAATGAGTACATAAGGAGGGAAATTTTTTTAAAGAACCAATTCTATTAATCTTTCTTAGGTAAAAAAAATATAAATTTACTTGTAATGTTTTCAGTTAGAAGCTAATGTTTTAGAGTTTAATATTAAACATTTGCAAAAATTTTAAAATAATTATTGAATGGACAAATTTTTTTACCGTCCATTATATTAACGTGATATAAAATTATTATTTTTATTAGATATGTATGTGAAACTCACGTAACTTAAATTAATTTTGATATAATTATCTTTAATTTTTAATAATCCTAATTAAAAAGTTAGTCATTATACTTTGTGAAGGTCTAAGGAGGGTCATCCATCTTTATATTTTTGCAAAGAGTTATTTTCCGGGAGTTTCTGGTCACAAATGAGCAACCCTAATTAGACACAATAAAAATGATTTAATCTAAATAATTTAACTTTACATTTATTAAAATATTTTTGAGTTAATTGCTAAAGTAATTAGATAATTTCTTCTCCACTTTTAAGTTCATTATGGATGAAGGCTTCAAAGTTGATTAAACTACGAGGAGTGTCTTCACCTTAGAACATCTTCGGCTAAATCCTAAAATGAAAAGCCTCAAAACAAAATCTTGGATTTATCTGAAGAAATTTTCACAAAAAGTGAAAGGGAGAGTCTCTATGGCATTTCGAATCGGTTTCACTTTAGTCTCACCTCTCTCTTTATTCCGTGGGTGGGATATATGTGCATGTTCTTGCAAAAATTAAAATTGGAGCCTTTTTTTTTCGGAATTTATATATGAGATGGCAAGAGAAATTTAAAAAATAAAATGGAAACATAGAGGTTTTAAAATTTAGATTTCTAAATTGATTTTCCAATAAAGGAAAAATCGATGTGATAATTTATAGTAATTAGACTTTTTTTAGTTTAATTAGAGTAAAATCGTATTAATATATTTATTTAAGATTTATTAAATTTTGAATAGAATTAAATTAAAATTTATTTGAATTTAATCAGACATGTGGGTTCCATTTCACTAAGTGATACAATGTGACACATGTGTATAATAACAAATTATAAATGTATACAACGATAACATTATCGTGGCATATAACACATAAAGACTTAACTTGGTTCAAGTTTGATCATTCAAAGTTTAAATAAAAATTTTGCAAATGTTAAATTCTATTTTGAACTCTTCAAAATGTTAATTAGACTTTAATTTGAATATTAATAAAAATTTTAAATTAGAGTTAATTGATTAGATCTTGAAAGAGAGTAATCAAGAAATTAGAAAATTTCGGATTAAACACAATTGAATTAAAAAGAGTAATGGAAACAAAATAGGGAAAGAATAGTTCCTAAGTTATTCAATCTTGATTCAACCACTAATATCATTGGTAGTTTGTTATTATTTAATTATTTATTTTAATTTAATTTAAATCAATTTTGTACTACTTTAGATAAAGTTAAGTACAAATTGTTAGCTATTGCATAATTCTCATAAGAACTATAACCTCTTATACTTCGAGGCGCAATCCATATACTTGTGAGTGTTAAGAGTTTTATTATTAGATATAAAACCTGCTAAAAAACACAGTCTGTTTATAGTCAAGGAAGAGGTATAAGACATAACATTATGCTATTTCTGAAATTCCTTAAGAACTATAGAAGGAAAAAAAATCCCCTAAATGTTGTGTTATTAAGGTTAATTTCAAGCAAGCTTTTAATTTAATAAGTTGATCCTTTCTTATCCATTCATTACAAGCATTTGGCTTTCCTTTAAGATATTAGATGGATGTGCAACAATGTCTTCGTACAGTGTCTAACAATATTTTGATAAATTGTGTCCAACTAAGCTAATTAAAGGTGCTAGAGACATTAGGCAAGGGGATTCTTTATCCCCTAACTCATTTTCTCTTTATATAGTAGTCCTATCTAAACTAATAAAACATGGCATTAGTTTGGAAACAGAGTTTAAATATCATAACAAATGCAAAATATTGGAAATTCATAATTTATAATTTGTTGATGATCTCCTAATCTTCTATGGAGTTCATTCTCATTCAGTAAGGGCGCTTATAAATGTATTGGAGACCTTCAAAGTTATCTGAAGTTTGCCTATCTACAAATAGAAAAAATTGTTTATTTCCTCTTCTGATGCTTGTCTAACTAACGGGTTATCTTTTATCACTAGCCTAAAAAAAAATTTCATTTACTTACCTGGGCATCCTTCTTTCTTACAAGAAACCATCTTATGTTGATTTCCTTCCTTTAGTCACCAAGGTGAAGTGGAGAATAAACAATTGATGCAATAAAGCATCGTACTTTATAGGAAGAGCTCAATTAATCAACGTTATCTTGACTCTTTACACATCTATTAGGTAGCTCACGTTGCTCTTCCTGCTTTTCTAATTAGGACTATAGAGAGGCTACTAAAAAACTTCTAATAGTTAGAATATAAGTGTAATAGTTAGATACTCACAAGTCTTTTTGTATGCTCGTAGTGGGTAATTGATCCTCTCGTATGAATGAGAAGATTGTCTCCCCCTGGGCCTCCACATCTGTTGGTCGAGTTACGCCCTCATATGAACATTGCCTCAGGTGATGTCCAATACTCTTGCCAATGACTCCATATGCCCTCAGAAATATAAGGCGATCATGCACTAGCCTTGTGTATTGCATCAATAAAGTCGTGATAACATGTACGAGTTCGTCTCTCCCATAAACCATGTATGACCCCGTCGATACCAAAATCTTCAGTAAAATTATTTTCAAAATTAAAAGGAAAAATTTGATAACTTATAATCTAATATTATTTATGTATACAAATAAATGAAAAAGGAAATTATTTGTATATTGTACCTCAAACTCCTTAAAGTAAAATGTCTTTGTATCCTGAGAGATTTTCTTCTATATATAACCCTCAGGATTAATCCTGTCTTTAAATGTAGATGTCATACGTCTGGAACATGATCCAGATGGAATCAACCTAATAGAAGAGCAAATAATTTTATACCATTTGAAAAATTTAAACTTATAACTTAATTATAAACATATGTAGTGTTTCATGCGATTTTACTTACATTTGATTGACTATTGTGATATACTTTCTTCCATCAGGTTCCACAGCTCCAGGAATGTGGTCGTCTCCTTCATCCACTATAAGGGTATTGGATGACATATGAGTGATGGATGCTGAAGCATCAGGAGCAGTAGGTGATGCTTCATCTGCAATTGTAGGCCGTGGAGGTGGAGGTGATGATTTCGTTGCAGTGAGAGATTGTGATGGTCCACCCTCACAGTAAGTACCACCGAACATGTCTCTGAACCTGGGCCGCATTACATCACGTTGCCTTTTTGGTCCCTTATTTATTCCTGAAATTCATTGTTTATTGAATTTGTAGTGGTTGTCCAATATTTTACACAATATATTTAATAGGATATAACACACCTGTTGAATATCACATTGAAGTACAAACTTTGAATTCAATTATAAAAATAATTATTACAGTCATAGAACAATAATGTAATTAGTTTGAAAATGAGTCTAATGTATTGTAGAGATCAATCACAATTATATAATTATTTTGTTGGATTCTAAGTGACATAAGAGACGATGAAGGTAAATGAGTCCCCGATGGGTGGATTCTCAAGAAGGGTACTGACATGTTTGAATGCACCAATGGAAACAATTAAAAGTCTTCCCTCATGTGTAAGGTTTTGAACACCTTCTCACAAAAACAATTATGTTATTGCTAAACTTGTAGATGAAATAGTACAAAACGGTTTTCCTACAACACAATTAGTATATAACTTACATATTGTCAGATTAGATACTCGTTAAATGAACCTATCATGAAAACTCAGACGTATGTAAATTTCCTGATGAGCTCTGTGGAATGTCCAACTTTTCTAAATCAACTGATTTCCCTAATCCTTCATCGATCGTTATGT
The DNA here is from genome assembly GCA_024752395.1 of Erythroxylum havanense. Classification (NCBI taxonomy): domain Eukaryota; kingdom Viridiplantae; phylum Streptophyta; class Magnoliopsida; order Malpighiales; family Erythroxylaceae; genus Erythroxylum; species Erythroxylum havanense. The sequence continues at coordinate 15,581,290 of JANTNU010000233.1, read as the reverse complement.
CATTACTTCTGCCTCCTTCGGCATACATGTCATCTTCGAGATGTAAGCAAGCTTAAAACAACATGTAGTATATACTATCAAATGTGAAAAAATATTATTTCTTTATAATAGAAAATTAGATGTACATAATAACGAAAGTGATATTGTTCAGAAGCATACTATGCACCTTTAACCAGAAGATCGGCCACGGAAGGCAAACACTGTGGAGTTTTTTGCTGCATTGTGTAATCCTTCGACAGAGATAATTTTGCCACATTTCTCCTAACAGAATGAATTAATACCATCCGACACCGACACCATGTCAACATTCCTTGATGAAGAATTTGAATTAAATATTTGACATAATATATTGAAAAGTTTGACATGATCTTATTTGTCAAATACAATATTTAAATACAAATACATATTAATCACTATCATAACTTAATTGTAAATTACAACCATCTTCATTTTCTGAAGTGTAACATCCCGTTACCGATGTGAGGGCATATCGGTAATTTGGATAGATTGAGTAGTGAGTGCGTTCATGATTGAATTGCACATATAGTGACCTTGCATTAGTGATAAATGAGATTAATTGCACATGCATCATAGTGACATGCATTCATGATTATTCTAGCATATAATTGTGATATCTCAGTTGAGTTGTGAATTGTGGAAATTGTGTGAATTTAGAGTGATTGAGAATTTAGCGATAAGTGAAATTGAGCAGTCAATTAGTTAGGTTGTGAGTCGAGTGAAGTTGATTTTTTGAGAATTGATGAATAATGTGAATTGAGGAAAGGAATTAATTCAAGTGTGATCGATTGAGAATTTAAAGAGGATTGAGTTGAATTATTGAGTTAGGGTGAGAAATTGAATTTGTGGAACTCGAAATTGAGATCTGAGTGTAGAATCTAGTGTTTTATAATTTTGAGAAATTTTGAGAATTTTTTCGGAATTTTTAGAGATTTGTGATCGGACCGGAATATTGACCTAGAGACTGATAATTGTGAATTCGGTTCCGAAAGTGAGTGAGAAATGGTATGAAAAATTAAAGTTAAGCGTTTAGGGATTTTTGTGAAGAGTCAGTGAAATTAGAGATTGAAATCAAGTGATTTGGGGACTGATAGATTTTAAATCCTGGTTGAAATCAGCCCTGAGTATATATATATATGAGAGATTTGGGAGTTAGGGTTTTATCATTTCCCCTTTCCCTTTCTCCTTCGCCGTCGACGATTGAGAGTCTCTTCCTTGGAGATTTTGTGGATTTCCTTCCATTGTGAGTTAGAGAGTTGCTAGAAGCTTGGTGAAGTTGATGAGGGCTGAGATTTGAGAGTGA
>JANTNU010000233.1:15515476-15529593 GCA_024752395.1 Erythroxylum havanense | reverse complement strand
GATGGGAAATTTAAGCAAGGGTAAGAGTGTTAAGTTATAAGCAGTTGGGGACCGGTCTCCGGATCGGGTTCCAACAAAGACCATTTTTCCCTTCTATCTATTGATCAAATGCTTGAAAGATTGGGTGGATATGAAGATTAATATTTTCTAAATGGATTCTTAGGTTATCTTTATATCCCTTTTGCACCAAAAGACCAAGAAAATACAACCTTCATATGCCTATTTGGTACATCTGCGTATTGAGTGATGTTATTCTATTTATGCAATACACCCGTCACTTTCTAAAGATGTATAGTGACCATTTTCTCTAAGTATGTTGAGAAGATCAGAGAGGTATTTATGGATTATTTTAGTTTCTAAGGTTCTTCTTTTGACGATTGCTTTGAGAGTTTTGCACTAATTTGGAAAGATGTGTTAAAACTAACCTTATACTCTTTTAGGAAAATTGCATTTTATGGTAGATGAAGATATAGTTTTAAAACATGTTGTATTTTCTAAGGATACAAAGGTGGAAAAATCTAAAATTGATCTCATTTTTGTTTTAACTTATCCCTCAAATATGCAAGCAGTTCGATCTTTTCTTAGCCATACAAGTGCTTACCATAGGTTCATCAAGGATTTCTCAAACATAGCCCCTCCTCTATGTAAATTGTTACAACCAAATGTCCCTTTTAAGGGTGATGATAAGTGTAAGGAGACGTTCGACAGACTTAAGGAGCTCTTGACATCTGACCAGTAATTCAACCTCCAAATTAAAGCCTTCCCTTTAAGATTGTGTGTGATGCAAGTGATTATGCATTGGGGCCGATTTTAGGACAAAGAGTGGGCAAAGCTTCTCATGCCATCTACTACACTTTGAAAACTTTAAGTCCACCCCAACTGAATTATTCCATAACTAAAACAAAGCTTTTATCTGTTGTATTTGTTTTAGAAATATTTCAGTCATACTTTTTGGGCATTAAATTCATTTTTATTCCGATCATGCAGCTTTAAAGTACTTGATCACAAGAAGGAAGCAAAGTCAAGGTTCATCAAATGGATTCTAGAAGGAAGCAAAGTCAAGGTTAATCAAATGGATTCTCATCCTTCATGATTTTTATTTTAAAGGTAAAAGAATTCATTGAGCCATAAAAGGCAATTTCTGTCTTTATAAACCTTGATCAAGCAAAAGAAGTACAATGCTAATACATACAACCTTAGGGAAAAGCTAGGAAGTTAGAGATTCCATTGTCTTTTTAAGAAAGAGCTCAGGCATTCTTTAGTATGATGGGCTACTATGTGTCCTTTATCCAACAAAGAAGCTTGTGAATTAGGACATACTTATCTATTATAACCTTGTTAAACAATCTCTAGTTTCTTTCTCTCCAAATGGCATTCCTACAAGAATTCAATTTGGAATAAAAGATATGAGGGAAAAAATGTGGTTGTTGATCACCTTAGTCATTTGATGAGAAAAGAAGATGATATTCCTTTGATAGAAATATTTTATATGAATAGTTATTTTTCACCAATTTGACACCTCCATGGTATGCCTATATCATGAATTTTTTATTTGCTAACAAATTACCTATAGGTTTGTCAAAAGCTCAAAGGAACAAATTAAAAAGTAAAGCTAAGTATTATACGTGGGATGACCCCTTTCTATAGAAGCACTGTGCAATGAAATGCCTTCTATCTTAACCATTTGTCATTTGTACGCTTGTGAAGGGAACTTGGGGGTAAAAAGCGCTGTCTGTAACATTTTGGGAACCAGTTTTTACTGGCCTTACTTGTTTAAGGAGACATATATCTTTTATAAGTTATACAACAGGTGCCAATAATTAGGTAACTTGTCCCATAGAAATTAAATGTCACAAACCCTTATTTTTTATGTTTGAGGTATTGATTTCATGAGATCGTTTCCTCTGTCTTTTAGATTTCATTATATCTTACTTATAGTTGATTATGTCTCCAAATGGGTTGAAGTTAAAGCCTAAAAAAATAATGATGCTAAAGTTGTTGCAGTTTTTGTCAAGTCTAATATCTTTTCTAGGTTTATGCCAAGAGCCATCATAAGTGATAAGAGAACACACTTTTTGCAATATAATGATGGAAACTTTGTTTTAAAAATATTATATCATGCATAAGGTTTTCACCTCCAACCTCCCCAAACTAGTGGCTAAAATAAGGTATCCAATAAAGAAATCAAGCTAATCCGGGACAAAACAATTCAACGTAATAGGAAGGAATGGAGCTTGAGGTTGGAAGATGCACTATGGAAATATAGGACAACCAATAAAACCTCAATTGGTATGTCCCCATATTGATTGTTGTTTGGGAGATCATGTCATATTCTTATGAAGCTGCAACACAAGGCATATTGGGATATCAAGAGTTGTAACACAAACAATGATGAGAAGACTCCATAGAAAGCTACCATTACAAAAGCTTAAAGAGATGCAGAACCACTCTTATGAGAATGCAAGGATAACTAAGGAAAAGACCATAAAATATCAAACAAGAATATATTAAATATGAGATAAACTTATGATCAATTATGTATCTATTAGTATCCTTATGGTATCTATTCATACTTTTAAGGAAATTTTAGGTATGGTTATTAATAAAAACAAAAGTCATATGATCATTTTTGCTAGTGTACATCATCTAGATTAGTGCCTTTCATCCATCTTTGGACTTTAAGTTAAACATCCCCCTTTCACATATATTAGTTTACCCATATATATCAATACAAAATTTATCTCCCTTTGATTGAGAAGATTAAAAAAGAGACTTAATAATTGGTGTAATAAAGTATTATCTTATAAGGAAGGTTACGATTTATCAATTTTGTTCTAAACTCTCTCTGCATCTATTAGTCTTAGCACTTTTTCCTCTGGGTTAGACTCAAAAAATAAAGAAGTTATTAAGAAGGTTCCTACATTCTAGGGATTATAATGGAAAATAACGCTAAAGTTAATTGGAAGAAAGTTTGTAAACCAATAAAAGAAGGGGGGCTAGGAATCACCCTAATCAATTTGAGTAATAGTCTTTATAAGAAGGAAACCATAGAAGCTACTAGAGAATGAGGGCTCAATTTAGGTTAGGTAGATTCACAATTATTATTTATAATGGAAAAGTTTATAGGAGATCAATAACAATTCCTTTCTCTCTTGTTTTTTTTCAATTATTGAAATCTGGAGGGATTTTGTCCAAGATCATCAAGAGTAACACAGGAAATAATGAATTGACTTCTTTTTTATTTTGATAACTGGAACAATGTTAGACCATTACACAACCCTTAAGTAATGCCTACAATCTTGAGCCAATACATGATGCAAAGAAGCAATGTTTTAATCAATACTTCTTTTTTGTTCTAGGAACAATTACAGGTTTCAGTTGATTCAAAAATTAGACCAATAGTTTCACAAGTTATTTTAAGGAGTTGTGCACCAATTCCAACCAATAAAAAAATGTTCCTACTAAGCTCAAACATATATTAACAAAATATGATCTTAACTCTAAGAGCGATAACTCTTACATTTTTCTTAGAATTTTTAAAAAAATTTAAAAAATTCTTATAAAGTAATCCTTAAAGGTAGGGGAGAAAATCTAGCTTGGTGTAAAGCTATTTGGAATAAGAATCCGTTGCCTAAGGTTTCTTTTCTTATATGGTTGGTTGCTAGGAATATAGTTGTCATTGCAGATAGTTTAAGCTTTCACAACCTCACTAGTAATTGTTACCTATGTAAAAGAGCCATGGAACAAATTGTAAATTCTCTTATGATATTTGAAGATATGTGTCATCTTAATAACCCCATTCTTAACTACTTGGAGTTCCTGATATGGTTGCATTTGAATAGAAACATTTTCAAAGGGAATATGGTGAATTTTATGATAACTTTTGGCTTATACCTTTACAAAATTAGGAAGGAAAGCAGTGTTAGAGATCTATGAAAAAAATCAAACTAAACTCCCTCAATAGATCAAGGAATAACTTATATTAAATAAGGAAGTTAAAAGGTGCAATGGTATGGTTGCTTCCTCATATAGATTGGATTTGACTTTGGATTAAATGATACTCAGGTTCGGTGATTCCATTTCTTGTTTTAAGAAAGCACTGGGAGGGATTATGCTTGAATAATATGAATGTTTAGTGAGAAATTGTTTAGGTTGGTGGGTATAAAAATTCTTATAGTCTAAAGAATGGTGTCTGGTATATGTATGATGGTCATATGTTGCACCTTGAAGAATATATTAGGTGTATGCCTTTACGCTTACTGAATGACCGGTGAGGTTTCAATGTTTGATGTACATCTTCTTAGTTGCCTTTTTGTATAACAACTATGTAATGTTTCCTTAATGAGTTATTCTTTACTTTTCAAAAAAAAAAGATCTTTGACAATTAAATGTTTTTGGGTGGAATTCATTATAAAACATAAGAGTATATCATTTATTTTGTTAAGAAGACATCCAATCTCGTTGTAAAGTTAATCATGGGTATAATCATTAAAGAAATGGTAATATAGAATGTTAATCTCTATTTTGAAAGAAAGGAGTGTTGTGAGATAAGTGAAGAAAATTATTATTAAATATTTTTGAAGTGAAAAGGATTAATTTAAGATATATGAATATAGTTGCTTATCTGTCTAATGATATCACAAGATAACAAATCTATCAACGTAATATTTCTTTATTACTTAACACTTAAACGTAATATTTATATTGTCAATAATGATTCACAATAAGTTTTAATGTACTCTGTTTTATTAAAAATAAATGTAGGAGAGAATGTGTAAAATCCTAAATCATATAAAGATTGGAATGACTAATATAGTCGTCTCTTAAATTATATTATGTAGTCTTATGATAACTATAAATTGGAGAATGATGATTATGTAATATAATATAAATAAGTATATTCACATTATAAAGCTCTAAAGCTTCTTTTAAAAACTTCTATGTTTTCTATTAAAAGATTTAATTACTGTTATTATATAATATCAATTTTATATGGCAACCACAAAGTAATATTGTTGATTATGTATAATAGCTATAAACAAACAGAATAAGATTCAAGCGATAGCTTTTATCATAAAAGGATAAGATTTGTGAGTGAGGATGAAAGTAGCCAAAACTAGTTTTGTATATATTCATAATTCTAATATAATGAAATAAAGTGGGTCTTTCTTTTTTTTAATGACCATTTGAGTTGGAAAGTTTTGTCATTGTTATTATTTATTATATAAAATAAAATAAAACCATTTAAAAGAATGATTAAATTTAAAATGTCTTACACAAAGTCTCATTTCAATAGTAAATAAAACAATGATTTTATTTTATAAGTTATCGACTCAATGCTTTTATCTTGCAAAATATGTATAATTTTAAAATTTTTGATTGCTTTGTGTTTGAAATTAAGGGATATAAATATGAATAGTAAAAAAATAAAAATGATGATGATGAATAATTAGAACACGTATTTTAATTGTTTAAATAAATTAATTAAAAATATAAAAACAAAAGTAAGATAAATGGGTTTAGATAACATTAAAATAGTGGAGTGAGTTTGATGGAAGAGAAAAGAAGATAAGAGTAGTGGTAACTAGAACTTTTAAAAAGAAGATAGAGCACCTTATTTTAGTTTGATAATTGGCATAATGAAGCGCCATTATACAACCTCTCTAACTTCCAAGCTATTAGGAACATCCTTCCTTAAGAAACAAGAGTCATCATAGTGATGATACTATAATATGATTAAGACGCAAATCAAGGCCCTTTGTTAATAAATATTGCATGGAACCATTCACCATCAAAGTCTCACGGCAAAAATCAGTTAATTCAAATGTCTTCTTTTAAAAGGCTTCATTTGTGTTATGATCTTCCATTCATCAAAAGCTTAACACAATAGATAAAATTGAAAGGAATTGGTTCTGTCTTATTTTGACGGGACTGGGCGCTGCTGCTGGGATCCATGAGACTGGTTCACTTTGGCTCAGAGATACCTGCAAAACAGTAAAAGCATACCGGGGTTGACTACTAATAGGCCCCTCCGACGTTCAAGTTAGTCTCTTAGGAGAGTTTTGGTGGCTGGTAAATAAAGAAATAGGGTTCTTGAAAGTTGTATCTTTTTCATGATGAAGTAATGAATTTATATGGCTAATATCTAAAAGAATTAAGTCAATCTTTAAGGGATGGGCCGATCGATTCATGCGTTGTTCTGAATCTGAACTTGAACCTAATATGATCGACCCAACTAAGAACCATTCTCATGACTGAGCCATACAATCGAGGAGACGAGACCCTAAACCATCTACTTTTTAATTTCTCCTTCATTAAGTAATTGTAATATATATATAATTGAAGATAGTCAAATAGTACAGTAAAGTAACTTACAATAGCAAAGAAGACTGAAGACCTCATCATGAGAATACTTGAGACGGAAACTAAAGACTTGCAAGTTGCAAGTACACTCTTATGAATATAACTCCAGGTATGACCATTAGGTGGAATTTATTCTCCTTTCCCTCCTTAGTTTTGGTTTAATATTGTATTAGCATATTTTGGCTATTAGTTCTCACCTTCAAACCTGTCTTAATACTGTTGTTTCTTTCAATCTTTTGAAAGCACAAAATAAAGGAACCATTGAATATGATAAACCCATACGATTTTTTTAATGTATATTGAGATCAAAAGTATGATTATATTAAAATAATAACTAAATTAATATAAACAAATAAATTAGGGTAAAAGATACCTAATTTAAGAAACTTTAGAAAAATTTCCTTATCTTTAAAATTCTTCAAAAAAACTCATTTTAATTAATGACAAAACAAACACAATATAATTATCAAATGTAATTAATATGGTAACGTAACTTAGCTCTTAAATCTGATTGAACTAATTGATTTAACTTAAATTAATAATTTAAGAAGATTTAAATAAATTATTAGTATGAGTTCGATTTAGATTGAGTTTAAAAATCATGGTGTAAACAACATTTGTGTGTTATTTTTTAACCAAAGTCTAAAAAAAGAGATTTTTTTGAAAAAAAATTAAAAGGAATTTTCAAAAATATTTAAAACTAGGAACCAATAAATTATTAAAAAACCATGAATGATATGATAGTTAAATAAGATATTATAATTAGATATTTTTATCATAATAGAGAACAGAGAATACCAAAAAAGCAATTATATTTCCTCAAATTGGCATTTTTGTGGACAAAAACAAATAAAGAAGCAAATTATGAAATAAACAAAAATAACATATAATTGCTAATTGTACAAAACAAGAAGGTAAAGAAAACTGGGAGGATTAGTGATTTGGCTAAAGTTTAGAATGGCATCGTAAATTGCGTGTGTTTTTAGTGATGTATGAAGTCTTTGAAAATTCCACCTTTTTTCAATCGTTGTAGCCTCCTCAATTGACCCTCCTTAGATAGAAAATTTTGAGGTGAGAAAATTGAAAAAACACAATTGTCTCCCTGAAGGCAAACTTGTCGTGAGGTCAGGTCTCAGGAGCTTTCGTCGGTGAAAAGCGGCTGCAATCCATTCTTATCAAGCCCATCACTATCCATTCTTTACCATTCTTACTCCCACTGCCTACCCTCTGCTTACTCCCACTGCCTACCTTGTGCTTACACATGAACTTCTGTCTCCCTTCTTTTGTCGTTGTCTTGTGTCATTGAATTTTAATTATTTATTTATGTGGGTCAGGAGAAAAGGGACAGAAGATTTGAAGGCGCCTACCCTTTACTTACTTTTTTAACCAATCACCTCGCACTTTTCTAATTGAAAGAGCTTGAGCCAAAGATACTTTTTAGTAATTTAATTAAAATATATTTCTAATTTTAATTAACATTTTAATTAGAATTAATTTTAATCAAATATCCATTAGGATTGAATTAGATTTAGTATCTAATTTAATCCAAATATCTTATATTTGATTATAAATTTTTTCAAACTTTACAATTAACTCTAACTTGTCTATTCTTTGTGTGTGACCTATTTATTAGATTCATAAATATGTTGACAATGAATGTAAATTATAATCTTAAATCTATTTAGCGTTAAATAAATTTAAATCATTTAATTTATCATTAATTATCTAATTAAATAATTTATATCTATATATTGACATTTAATAATACATTATAATCACCCAAATATTATGAATGTCAAAGTAATTTTTACTAAACTTTTTATATATGATTTTTTCTTACAATTCAATCATGTCATCATATGATATTCTAATTAGATATAAAGCATAAAGTTAGTGTGAACTATATTTGACTCCCATCATATTAGTTCTCCTTATTAGTATTTAGCTTTATTAATGACATTTGAGAATTATTTTCAAATTGGCTAAGAATTTCTCAAATTGATACTAATCAAGAATAACAAAATATTCTCCTAATTACTTTAACTTGATGAATCCTATATTAATTACTTAATTACCTCAATATAGTTCATCTTGTATCTAATGACTACCAACTGAACTACCCTTGACTACAATATGTCATAATTAGTATCAGAATATAACAATATTTAAATGAAATGTTTTTAAAAGAAAAACTAAGTAATAAATTCATTCAAAAGGTGAAAATTACAAAATGTATGAAGTTACATCTCTTGATAATGGAGTCTAAACTAATGAAAAAGGTAAATAGTTGGATATATCCAACAACATCATACCCTAGATGTTCAATTGCATTTTAATAGAATTGGATATAAGTAGATGATTAGCATTGATCATTATAGTCATCCTTAGTTTAAGTCATAAATCGTTCCAACTATATTCCTTGAACTCCTCAACCTTACCAAATATTTTAGTATTTCTCATCCTCCAAATATAGTGCACTAACATACCAAAACCAGTTTTGAAGATCCTTTAATCTTCTCTATTAGCCATCTCAGTTTGATACCTAAAGCCAATCTATTCATCTAGGTAAGATCCTTGTCTTGCAATTTAAAGATATTGATAAAAGCACTCCATAGTTGTTTGGTTTGGGAACGTTTGAAGAATATATGATCTAAAGTTTCAGCTTCTCTAGAGAAAAGAGAGAAATTTATATCCAGAATTTGGAACTTAATACTATATCCAGAATTTGGAACTTGATACTATCCCTAATTCCAAATTTACGTAGAGCAGCTAATCATGAGATGAAAGAGTGAGTTGGAGCAATACCTAATCCCCGTATCAATCTAGATAGTGGAAATTTGACCATAGGTCTTAGCAACAATTCTTTACATGATTGACCTGTAAATTTGTGAGACTTGTGGAGCTCCCATTTGATTTCATCTTAAGGCCATTGTTCAACAATAGAATTGACTCCTCTACATATATGAAATGGCTAATGCCAGCTATTATCCCATATTAAAAGCTTAGACTTCAGTATCTCCTATGGTAGATCCACTTAAAGTTGTAAAGAAGTTAGTGTTACATAAAGGTCTTAAGAAATGCCAATTATCAAACCATTAAGTTGTGTTCTTCCGATTTCCAACATGATGCTTGATAAGAGGATGCACAAAGGACCTCATATGTAAGATTTTTTGAAAAGTGTAAGATTGCAAAGAAGTTTGAGAGATAGACTATATGCTTTGGAGATCTTAAGTCAAACGATCATTTATGCAATTATTACAATAAACGTTTCCATATATGTGCTAATAATGTTCCAAATATAATTCTTATATCGAGTTCATTTAGTAAACTTGTTCTCTATCAAACACCCATGCATTTGTTTTAAGTATCTCCATACTTATTTTTATAAAATTTACTATTTTTTCATAAGGAAGAAACAAAATATATGCTATTTTTTATGCTTTATTAATATGCACTTTTACTAGAACAACGAACAAGAATAATTTAAAGATAACACATAAATGTAATATGAATGTCATAGTTATGATCTTTTCATAATTTTATTTACAATGAACTTTATCTTTTATATTAGTTAATTAAATAAATCTGCATAATATAAAGGATGCTTTTAAATAATTATGTTATAAGAACTAGGACCAACTGATTGGTTATGTAGGTTATAAACCATCAATATCCCACTTACACTAAGCCACTCATTTAAGCATCTTATATCATATCTCTATATGAAGATCATACTACTATTGGAACATTGGTTTAATAACAAAATTCTATAATACTTTCTACGGTAAGCACTAACTTAATTCTTACATTTTTATCTCAATTATCGTTATAATAAACACGAATTATCTAAATATATATCTAGAAAAAATATATATTTAGATCTTTGTTGAAATCTTAACTCCATTTGCATTCACAATGGCTTTAAATATTATATAGTACATTATTGTTTTAACAATTGAAGTAACTATACCAAATTCATTAAAAAAAATTTACTTGATCCAAATAGTTATTTCTACTAAATGAAAATTATAGTATAGCTTGATTAGCACTTGGTGCTACTTTGGATCCTTTCAAGCTCAAAATAATATTATTCTAAACAAAGTATACCTTAACTATGTTGGAACCTTTCAAACTCAAAATAATATTATCTAAACAAAGGATACCTTAACTAGGGCTTATTTTTGTCTAACTAAAGTTAATATTAATATGATCTTGTATACAAAAAATATTCTTTATGTAGGTATAATTTAATGATATTTTACTTTTTATATACAATGCTTCATATTTTCAGTTATTTTTGTACAATTTATTTGTATAATAAATTTACAATAAAAAATATATCAATACATTATATGCAATAATATTGAATAAAAATGTAATAAATGATTTATTCCAAAATTGTATAATATTTAGTTAAAACGTAGCTAAAAATATTTATCTACATTTCTAGAAACATAGCTAAAAACATTTACCTACATTTCTAAAAATGTAACTAAAAACTTTTAGCTGCAATTACAGAAACATAACTAATAGTATTTAACTAAAAAAAACATAACTAAAAACTATAGGTGCAATTTCTTAAAATGTCACCTATAATTTTCAATTATGGGGATTTGTCGATGTTTTGGACAATAAATTGAAAACATAGATAAAAATTATAAGCAACATTTTTTACATCTTTAGGTAGTAAGATTTTCGTTGCCAAAAGTTAATTTTGTTGTATTGATTATAGTATAATTAAATTTATTTAAGTGAAAAGTGATTGCCATGATTCTCCATTGATATTTGATAGTTAGTTATGTAATCGTTGCCTTTTGATATTTAATATCTACGGTCCACAATTCTTACAAGTTTCAATACAACTGAACTACGTTCTAAAAATTTTTGATCCCATAACATAAAAACGGAAGAATGAATACTTGTAAGAATCCAAGAACATGATGTCAATGGAAAGTTAATAATGGTTCATACAAAAAGGAATCGCATAAGAAGCCTTACTGAGTTGTATTTCTCTCCCTTGCGACTAAAAAGAGGAACAGCTCGAATGCCTTGTCTTAGTTCCGAGACAGGCAAACATGTTTGTCCACCAAAATCATCTGAGTCAGTTATGTCGTACTCGTGAACTTCGATTCTAAGTAAAGCCAGCTCCGGAACTGACAGTGGAAACGTGAACTCTTCATCCCATACAGGTGTCCAGTTGTCCTCTATTACCCTTGTCTTCATCTTCTTTACATCACCACGTACTCCTGCTATGGCTATCTGCCATGTGAACGTGACCTTCTTTGAGTTCATGCAAATGCCACCGACTACTAAAACAATGAAAAGAACACAATCCACAACAAAGCCCAGTTTTACCTTGGTGTAGAAATCTGGTGGGGAACACAAGTCAAAATGTGTTCGTTTAAAATCCAAATTCCATCCGTCTCCCATGTATACTTTGACCTGTCGAGAAAGCGTATTTAGTGCTGTCTAAACCTGAAAAGAGAAGAGGTGAACAACTGGTGGTGGACAAGATTACCTTTAAAGTTGTCCTCACTGGAAAATTGTCTTTAGGATTATATGTTTCGTCATTCATCAGAAAGTCAGGTTTCCTCACGTACCCGCAGCCGCCATTGGCCCTAAACATTCCATGCATCAACCAAAGAGATCTTCCATATCCCTGCAGATGATATTACGACAGAAGAAGGCCTCAAAAGTGGTTGATCCACTGCATTTATTTTGTTACTCCACGACTTCAGTATGTCATTATTTACAGGAAAGAAGCAAGATTAAGCATGCATATTTCCAGTAGCAGCCCTTAACAGAGCACCGACTCCCGCTATGGCATCAGTGTCTTAAACTTAGTCGCTTAATTAGCTTGCATATACTACGCTAGCTCTTGCACGATGGTAATACAAACCAATATAGGGTGTAGAGCAGTGAAGTGAGAGTATCCAAGAAAGTCAAAGTGTGAGTGAATGTGTGCGAGAAGCGGGTGGACACTAATGTTTTGTCCATCTCTTTAAGCTAGCAAACCGAAATGTGGTGAAGATACCCTTTCTCCTATTTCTCTAAGACAAGTTATACAAAAACAAACTGAGCATTCAATCCCTGTCCAGCGAGTTAGTGAATGAAAGAAAAAAGCAAATTATCCTTTATGATTAATTTTCAGAAAAAGAAGAATCATAACCTGCATATTGAAAGCGACCATTTGCGCTCCATGCATCCAGCCAAGCTGAGGCTTGTAGTTAGAAGAGTCAAACCGCATACCTTTAGGATACACTCTTAAAAGATTTTTCCGGGTAAATCTGCAGACGGAAATTGGAAGCAAGCCTTTTTTTATGTCAAGAAAATATGGGACGATATTGCATTCGAAGTTGGTGATATGGCTATATATATATATGTATGGTGATATGGCTGTTTACTTGATAACATCTTTCCCATGATGCTCTGTTGCCTTTTCTAGTGCTAATTCATTCAAACTGAGGCGTCTAACTCTATTGGGTTCAACTTTAAGTGCTTCCTTTAACCCACCCTTGGGTTTTCCAGCATGAATGGTGATTAGACGCTTATACTGTGATTCTCGCGGTTCTTCATCGCTCTCTTCATGTGTATCACTACTGCTCTGCAAGGAATAGAAGCAAAAATTTTTGGAAATCAACACCTTGGCCGTTACATTATGAGTTTGCATAAATTAACCGACCAAATTATCAATATATTGATCGCCTGTGATATCCAATGGCTCCTGATCCTTTTCCCAGGAATCAACGTCGGAATCTTTTTCTGATTTACTTCCTTTGCCTTTAGCACCTTCAGCCTTCTTATACTCTTTTGGAGGCTTGGTAGAAATAATTATCCTATACTTCAAATCTTCAGGTGAAGGTAAATCTTTCAAACATTCACATTCAGGACGATACAGCTTGTTTCCAAATGTTTCGGTGATCATCTAACAAGAAAAACGACATTTCGGTCAGTGTAAAACGATTGCAGGAGTAAAAAGTGTTGGCTTTCGTTCGTTGAGGTAAAATTAAATATCACCTCGGCTACTTTAGCTTGAAGTTCTGGGGTAAGGTGGTCTTCAAGAGTTATTATGACAGGATATGGCGATGAAGAGAAGGCATATTGGTCTATGGTTTTCAAGCATGTAAGGAGTTCCACAGGAGTTGTCAAGGTCCTGAAGTTGAAAGAGCGCGTCTCGCGTATTTCAGGTTAGGAACAGAGAAAAGTAAAATAATAAAATGCAAGAAATTAGAAATGAACAGGGCATATATATGGCAAAAGAGGATGAAATCTGCAATCCTTCACATATCCTACTCTAAGAATCTAGAGTCGTTATAGAAGAACAAAATTGGCGTACCTTCCATGTTTTACATGTACCTCGTCTGAGTTGGGCCATAAATCAAGTTCTATCACTCTTACACCTCTCTTCAGCGCCTTCATAATTGGACTATCACTACAGTCACTGTTGAGTTGGTTTCCTGTTAGGTATGAATTGTGACCTGTATATATGAAATAATGGCACAAGGGCTTTGTCATATCGTGGTGAACCTGAAAGGAAAACAGCTTCAATGTTGGAAACCACTTGGATAAATCCAGAGAATATGAAGGCTACAGTCATCAGAGTTTGGCCACTTTTCAAGGTAATAATCTTCACAGATGCGGAGGGTGAAGGATTGTATATAATTTTGAGAATCCTCGACGGGAATGTTTTAAATCAATAAGCATCTAAGGAACTCATAAACTGATTAAATGGTTAATTCCTTGATTGCTGAAGC
>JANTNU010000233.1:15489323-15503292 GCA_024752395.1 Erythroxylum havanense | reverse complement strand
AGTCTAAGGATACTTGCACCATTGCTATGATGAGATTATCACTGACATTAAATCCATGTGATGATCTCATGGCATGTCATCCAATGAACTTACTACTACTAGTAAGCATCCATATGTCAATTCTAAATATCTCATATTTACAGTTTCTGAGATCCACTGCTTGATCCAATCAAGGAGTATGACATATGCTAGTCTGTCCAGATTAATGATGTCAATCGATTTACCTAGGTTAGGAGGAAGAGAAAGGAAAAATGCAATACGTATTGTTAAGAATGGAGATTATTTTATTGTTAAGAAAGGAGATTATTAGTTATACTTTACTATTCTATGACAATAATTTGTTTGTCCAAAAATTTATTCTTTTATGAATCTAGTCAAGGAGTGAATGGCAATCTTTGTGGGAGAGTCTATTGGGTGTTATTAAAACATCAAAGTATTTCATGAGATTGCTGTTCTTTAAAACCTATATATATAAGCATCTTTTGTTCTTGTCAATTGTCATACCTATATATAGGAATTTCTTTAAGGAGTTCATTGAATTGTTTCACATTTAATTTTTTCTCCACAAAATAAAAACAAGTCAACCACAGAGGTTAACTAGAATATCTTGCCTTTTTGCACTCTTGCTCAATATTTTTAGTTGTTAGCCTAGTAAGTGGTTCCACATATAATGTAAAGAGATATGAGGACAAAAAAGTCACCTTGTATTAAGCTCCCAACTCATTTACACATGTGAGCAAGGTCACCATTTACTAGCATATTACATGTAGAAGTTTTAACACATTGATTTAGCCAAAGTAAGAATTATTTGAGTAGTACGCATGCCTTCATAATACTGAATAAGAAGTTCCAATTACCAAAGTTAAAGCTCCTAAAAATTCAATCTTAAGGGAGACATTTTAAAGTTTTACTTCCTATGATAATTCTTGTAAAGTTCTTAGGATATAAGTATACCATTTATATTTTTTTTCCTTGATAAATACTCTTTGATTTGAACGTACTAAAAGGAGCAACATGGTTTGAACTTTAGAAACGCATTTAAAAAAAAACAAGATATGGGTATATAATTTGGATAGTAGAGGAGTTAGGATTTTTGGGTATAAAGAATATAGAAGTTCGTTAAACTCCTTCAGCATCTTATCATTAGTGAAGAATTCCAAGATAACATTAGAAACTAAGTTTTAAATCAAATTCTATAATTTTTTAAAGAATAAAACACTAACGTCATCCCGGCCCGTGGTTTTTTATATAGCTTGTCATGAATATCCCCTAGTTACTCAACTAGGTTACTTTTTTTTTAGCTTGGTTGGAGTATCATTATAGCCTTTTGATGCGGAAACAAACTTTTTGTCGTGAGTGTTTCTGGTTACTTAGCTATATCACAACTTTCAACTAGCTAGCAACTTTATTCTTAACCCAATTTTCTTAAAAATGGCCAATGGAATAGTAATTTTATTTAATATTTTTAATTTAATTTCCTAGCCTATCTCATTTCTTATTAGTCAATAATTCTTATAAAAATGTACTAATGATTCCTACCAATTTAAATTAATGTAATTATAAATGTATGCAAACAAGTGTCATAAAGTGAAAGAAGAGGTGTCATATCTTAATCAATATGCTTATTCATCCTAAAAACACTTAAAACACAAAATTCACAAGTTAATATGCATTTACAATTTAAATGAATATGTTCAAAAGTAAGTCAATTCCATTCAATTCATGCCATTGACACATTCACACAATGCACATATCATGCAACAAAATGTTCACACTATTCAAACCTAATCAAAACTAACACAAAGCAAATGCCAATTTCACAAACAAATGATATGTCAATGTAGTTTAAATGTTTCTATATTTGAACAACACATTATCCTTAATGTAGAAATGAAACAATACAATGAAAGAGAAACAACAATAAAGAAAAGTAAGAGCAAGAAAACTTATGGTGATTTGAGTGGTGACAGTGTTGGCGATGTAATTTAGACATACTTTATGTCATAAACATCTATCAATTCATCTCTCTACAAAATAAACATAAAGCATAAAAAATAAGAAAGCACTAACAAAATAAAACGAAAATGAAAATGAGACCTACCTAATTCTTTTGTTGGCTCGCAAGTGATGCTTGTTTAATATCGTTAGCTAGATGTACCCTTCCTATTTACCACCAATATGGCTTCTATCCGTTTCGTCCATGGTGGTTTAGTAGCTAGTGAATAAGTCACATGTTGTAACATAATAATAAGGATATAATTTATCAAATTAAAAAAATCCAAGTGATTTTCTTGACGCCCTTTTTGGTAACAAACTGTCAATAAAATATGGAATAATAAAACTCCCTGAATCTTTAGTTATCTCTAACAATTTGTCCTGTAGGAAGGTGAACTGCACTTTGTCTTCTGCAACCATGTTTGTCCACTCTTCTACTTCCTCATCTTAAATAGAGACTTCTTCAACCTCTATTTCCTCTGTCCTTTGTTCTTCTTTCTTTTCTTGAATAACAACTTCATTCGTGTCATTGACCTTTGTCTCGCCTTCACCTTTAGGTATAATAAGTACTAATAACATGTTGTATCTAGCTCAATATCAATATGCTCATATAGTGTATTCTGAGACCATTTTTGCATGCAATATGGTTTCGCCCAAATTTAACTGGTGCTTGACATGGATGATTGGAATGGTTACCCCTATAAATGTCACAACACATTAAGGATATCGGTTTTGCTTCTGTGTTACTTGGAAGATTCCCTACATTCCTTATTAACAATGCATTAGAAAGTAGCCCAACTTGAACCTCCAATTTATCAAGAGGAGTGGTTCTTAATTATTTAATCAAATTTGGCTTCCATCCTTTTCTAACTTTCATTTTGACTATCAAACATGGAACTTAGCATGTCTATTACTTTGTGTTCTTAATTATTTAATCAAATTTGGCTTCCATCCTTTTCTAACTTTCATTTTCACTATCGAACTTGGAACTTAGCATGTCTATTACTTGTCTAACATGGACTCTAAGGATCTAAGACTGTCCCACAGAAAACTTGGTATTCCTTGTGTTTTTATGTTATTTCCTGGATTTTTATTCTAAGAATAATTTGGGTAGTCATGCCACCAAAGATTATATAGGTTTAATTAACTCACATTCATGTTGTAATACCTTTACTAGATTGGAAGAAAAGGTTTGCAATTTGCTCAATTGCTCCTTATGATTCTTGTGTTAATGTACTTACAACCACTAGAGAAAAGTATTAATGTCCTTATATAAAAGAAATTCAAATTGAATAAGATGATAATTCAATCCCCAAAAACAGTGCCAAAAACTTGTTGACAATTTTATATAAAAACTTTATTACTGTAAGTATGCAAATCGTAACTTGTAGGACAAAAGTATTGTTCCATGGGGATGTAATTGCATACCTATCAACTTAAATGCAATTTGTCTAAAGTACTACAGGATTGATTTAATTAAAATAAATTTATTGAAATTGAAATTGAAATAACTAATTAAACGAAACACTTGAATAAATAAATCTAGCAATAAAAATAAAGTTAATTAAAGCCATAAACTTAAGAATTATTGTATCCTTGTTTTATCTCCCCTTTATCTTGTTAATTCAATTATGGTTAATCCTAGATATCCTAAGGTTTTGGTTGCCCTCTTTTGAGATCTAATCAAGTAATCCCAATTGAAATCAATAATAATAACAAAAGTACTCTTAACTATTCAATTGGATTTGAAGAAATCTTATGGATAATTGATTCACAATTAAGATCTCTCTTTAATTGTTTATTAGTTTGATATTTGCAGGTCTATTAAACTACCAACTATTATTATACACCTTAATTGTTAGACCGCGAACTTTTCTTGGAGGTTAGAACTATTAAATGAGAAATTATTGGCAATTATTTATGTGCAAAGAAAAGGAGAATTCTTGAATTAGAAATGAAGTAGAAAAGATGGTTTGGGTACAAGATGGGTTATATGTGAAATATTGGAAGTTATAAGTTGAAGCATGTTCATTGAGTATTTTTCAGTGTTTTAGTCATAACTTTTTCTCTAGTTATTCAAATGAGATGATTCTTAATTTGGATTAAACTAGAGAAATAGGACTACAACTTATATGATAAAATCGAGTTCTAATTTGGTCTCAAAGAATTTCAATTAGTTGAGAAAAGAAAATTGTTTCAGTATAAGAATAGTTCGGAAATGTTTGGGATATAACTTTCAAATTTTTGAACCAAATTGAATGATTTTGGTGTCATTAAAAAATTAATACAATGAGGAACATTTTTTAGAAGGAAGTTTTATCAAATTCCTTCAATTACCTGATTAGAAAATGTTTAGATTTTTGGAAGGAGTTAGACATGATTTAAATTATTTTAAGGTATTGATAGATTAATTATGTTATTTTGTGAAGTTAATTAGCATGTTAATATTAGCAAGACTTTATGATATGGGTTAATTGAATTAAGGTAGTAAGATGATATTAAGGGCAAAGCTAGCAAGTCACTTAAGCTTAAAAGATATAAGGCTTTAAGTGAAGAGCAAAGTAGACATTTTAGATTCATTAAGGGTATAAAAGAAAGAAAGAAGACTTGGCTTGCATTTGAAGAGGAAAAAAACTAAAATTAAAAGAGAGAAGGGGGAGAGAGAGTCGTGGAGAGAAGAAAAGAAGATGGAAAGAAGAAGAAGAAGGAAAGAAGAAGAAGAAGAAGGAAGAAGATTCGTTCAAGGTAAGTTTATCTTCTTCTTCTTGCTTTGCTAGAGAAAGAGTTAGAGAAATAGAAAAAGGATTTTTTTTGTTGGGAATGAATGGAGGAAGAAGATGATTGAGAGACCCATTTGATTTTAGGATTTCTAAGTTAGGTTTTGGGTTTTCTAATCTAGATAGACTATGGGTAGGTTATATTTGAGTTTGATTTGTGTTAATTTCATTTATTATGATTTTGAAGTTTTACGGATTTTATTTAATTGGAATTGAATAGGAGATTGGTTTGATTCAGGAAATTAAGAGAAACCCTATCCAAAAGCAAGAGGAAGGAACAATTGAGTTTAGATTCTCAAGTGAAATAAGGTGGGTTTCATGTTTATAATTGAATAATGAGCCATTATGTTTTCTTTTGAGTCAAGAGAACAAAATGATTTCAAATTGCTTCATAATTGTTGCATTTACTGCTTTTGAATAATTTGAAAATTTTATATATGAATTTGGTTGATGAATCATGAAATGATGATGAAATGCATATGAAATATTTCACGTTCATGAAAAATTGTGTTTTCGAAATGCGCTTTTGTGACAAGATGTTTAAGAAAAGTCATGTTTACGGAACGTGTCATTTTGGGCAAATCTGTTTTCAAGTCATAAATTACATGTTATGTGGGTTTGGTGTAGTCCATTCAAGAATGTCATGTGCACGTTGACTAAGTTAAAGGCTTCTCCCGCCTGCCCGCTAGTGGCACAAAGCTCCTTCATAGACTCCCTCAAGTTTATGTCTATGCAAAACCAATGTGTGGGATTGTGTTAGTATGCCAAGTTTACGACTACAAAGGACCATTATGTAGAATTATGCAGTTCGTTATGTTTATGGATCTAACCAAACCATTTCTGATGTGCTTATGTGTTTATGATTGTGATAAGTTTGATGAATGCATGATGTATGATGTTTATGAATTGCTTGATAAGTTGTGAATTTGGAAAATATGTGTTACATGGATTTTACAATGTAAATTATTACAATTGAAATAAATATTTCAATGGTTTTTGCTTGTTTCTCGATTATAAGCATGTTACCCACGAGCTTTCAAGCTCACCCATTTTCATCCCATCTTCAGGTGAAAAGAATGAGATTGATAAATCAAGAGTTAAGGCATCATTTCGATTATGCATATTTTGTATTTGAAGTTAGATTTTGTAAAGCAAGATTTTAGACGCATTTCGAAAATTATTGGGTTTTGCTTCTTTTGTATTTTGGATTTTGATATTGATGATGTATTGTGGCATGAGATGCCACTAAAGCTTTGTAAATACTTATCTTATGATGTTAATGAAATACAAATTATGTATGGATGATATGAGTTGAGTTGGAGTTAGATGAAATAGAAGAAGCGTTTCGTTTGAGTTGATGAACTTTGAACATGAATTGTTGTTATATATATATATATACATAAGTGAGATATTATGGAAAAGAAAGATAGGAATTATTAATGATGAAATGTAGTTGAATATGAAGAGTCAAACGAATTGAGGTTGAGAGTTTGATGAATTCCAATGGGTAGTGGAAATTGTTATGAATGATATTGCAATAGAGGAAGTGAAGTTGGGATAATTGTCAAGTTTTTCAAGAGGGGAAAGTGTGTGTTCTGAATTTAGGAGAAAATTTGAATTAATCTAGGATGAATTAGATAAATTTGTCTTCATGAAAGTTGTAGCTTATCCTCTTAGCTTTCGAATGGTATAAAGTATGTAATTTTTTAATATCAGAGTTGAGAGTTATGATCATTACAAGTTAGGATGTCGTAGAGAATGTGTATACCGAACAACTAGAGTTTATGAAGTGATATCACTCTAGAAAGAGTTGAATTCGGGAAGATTATGAAAAAAAGGGATGTTAGAATGGATTTAGGATCCATTGGAGGGGTCTTGAAGGGTGAAAATTTTGTTACATCAAAAGTTTACACGGTCAAGCTGTGTATATTCACACGGGCCGAGTAATCCTGATGCTGAAAAATTTCCAGACCCGAAGGTTACATGGTCTACTTGTGTGACATCACACAGTTTGTGTGTTCTTATTGTAGAAGCACAATGTAACCCGAAGGTTACATGGTCTGTCTGTGTGAAATAACATAGTTTGTGTGTTCCTAACACAGATGCACAATTAGACCCGAAAGAAACACGGGCTGCCCGTGTGATTTCACACAGTCCTTGCTT
Organism: Erythroxylum havanense; assembly: GCA_024752395.1. Classification (NCBI taxonomy): domain Eukaryota; kingdom Viridiplantae; phylum Streptophyta; class Magnoliopsida; order Malpighiales; family Erythroxylaceae; genus Erythroxylum; species Erythroxylum havanense. The sequence continues at coordinate 15,496,357 of JANTNU010000233.1, read as the reverse complement.
TGTCCAAATAATATAATTTCACTTTAAAGTCTTCACAAAAGTTGTAGATCTAGAAGTCCTCTTTCAAATCGTCTAAGAATTAACTCAATCCGACATCTCTAGTGGAAGTTATGGCCACTGTCCCAATATAGGTTCAACATGATTGAGGACATGAGCATGGTTGATTCTTTTAGCCATAACTTCTTTACCCGACCTCCAAATTAAGCGATTCTTGAAGAAATAGATTCCTAAGACGTTTAGCTACCTTCTTAAAAAAACTGATAGCCTTTGGTGTTGAGTTCAGAAATATTGATGGAAAGAAAGTGAGGGATCAGTTGGAAGGGCAAGACTTGGTTGTGAACACACTTTGGATTTTTTTTAAGCATATCTTGATCTATAAAGCTTCGATTGAGATGGTTCTTACTTCAAAATAAACTAAAGACATAGAATTACAATTGTCTTAAAGGAGTAAATTTGTAATTTGAGTTTGGAGTTTTCCAAAGTCTGTTCTGAAATAGAAAAAATGAGTTTGATTTTCGTGATTCCTTTGTGTGGGCTCGCCCTTGTGGTTTGAGATGTTATGAGAAGAGAGGAAACCGATGATGGCTAAAACGATTCCCTGGGAAAAACCCTATAGGTTAATATGTTCACGTTTCATGACTCCGAATGTTGGGCTCTGAAAACAAGATCCAACATTAATACATATGAATTGATTCAATCTCTCAATTTATAACCAAGTATAAGCATAAAAATATCATAATGCATTGTTATATCTGCTAAATTCAACAAGAATAAAGTTTAATAAAACAAATGAAGAACAATCCCTAATACTGATTTAGAAACCCATAATCATGTTCAACATCCTAATAATCCCAATCAACATCCAAGATAATGAAATATATGAAGAGAAAAGAAAAAAATAGTTGGTGTTTTGATATTGAATTTTTGAAAATTTGGAGTTACTCTTGATGTCTCCTCTTTGATTTAATTCTAATGTTCAACCTCCTTTTTCAGTGTTTTTCTTATCCTTAAATACTTCTTGATGCTTCTAAAGTTGTTTTTAGGATTTTCCTACTTAATTTGGTTCTAAAAAAACCCTAAAATGTTAAAATAAAAAAATCTTGCGTGATGGAAAACACTCTGTCACGATCGTGTATGATTCCACAATCACGGCTTCTTCCCTTCTCCAAATTCTTAATCTTTTCTTCAATTTCCTGTTTCCACTCACTAACACAACATATCAAATACCCCATGAAACATAAAATTAAGATTAAATTCTTACTCTAAACCAATCAAACAATTAAAACACTTAATAATAACTCAATTCTAAGTCCTAAACACATGTTTATCATCTAAGAAAACACTTAAAACACACTCAAAAAACTAGAAAATATAATATACAATACACCAATTTATTACAAGAATTCCAAGGAAGCAATGCTATTTTCAATAATCCATTGACCACAAATTACTGCACCATAGAGATTCATAACTTGCCAAACTAAAAGGTTTTTATAAGGCAATTAGGGTGGCGATGGAAGTGGAAATTAATGGTTATGGGAAATTCAAGTAACTCAGGAAGCTATAAAGTTTTAAAAGAAATCTCAAATTGCTTCACCAAATTGATGTCATGAATAAACACTTAGATATAAGTAAAAAGAGGCATCTTTAATCCTTATACAAGTTGAACTTTATAAGGACCCCTTAAATATGTTAAAGATAGAGGGAGAAAATGAAGCATTGAAACAATACATCAATGCATTTGAGGCTATTGCTTTCTTCTATAACAAAAGGCTAGAGTTAATTAGTTGTGTGATTAAGATAGGAACTTTGCATAGTTCTTTAAAATGATTCTAGTAAAAAAAACTCCAAAAAGATCACCAACTTATATAAAAAAATATAGGAATTGGATTTAGATTCAATATGAGCTTAAAGTTGAAGTGTTAACCTTGACATAGTATTTATTCAGCTCATAAATACTTTTTGCCAATAGTTCAAAATGATATTCAATCAAAAGATTTGTCCATGCTAATCAATGAGGAGGATGTAGAGAATTCGTTGAGGAGCACTAACCTTAATAAGGCCCTAGACCTGATGAAGTGAATGGATTTTTCTTTTCAGAGAAGCTTGAGCCTAGATTTAAGAACATGTCATTAATGCTACAAAAGAATTATTCAACTCTAGCAAGCTACTAAAGGAGCTCAATAAGACTAATGTTTGCCTAGTCTTTAAGGTCCCCAATTTTAATTGCCTCAAGGATCACATGCCTATAGTTTACTATAATCTTCTACACAAAATAATACCTAAAAATCCTTACCATAAAATTGAAAATAGTGTTCAAATTCTTCATTAACAAAACATAAGGTGCTTATATAAGTGGAAGAATCATTGGAGGCAATTTTTTTGGAATAATAACTCCTTAAAAGATGTTAGTATATGTTAATGTGAGGAAATCCCAACCGTGGCAGGAATAAAGAGAGAAATGTTGTCTAGGATTAATTAAGATCAAAGTGTCATTGGAGTAAGATACAAATTGGTGATTTGTCAAAAATAAATCCCTGGATAAAATGGATAATTTTGATGATACACACCTAAGCATGTGTGATTGTGTCTACTACATCATTGAGTCTTGATGATTAGAACTATATGATTGTGTAAGAAATAATAGAAAGTGATCTTCTTGAGTTACTAAGAATGGCTAATAAGTAATGATGGAAACAATTGGTTGATAAAGATTGTGTGAACAGTATAAATGATAGTAGTAAGAAACCTTCTTTCAAAGAAGAATTTCACCGAATTAGGTTCAGTAGATCAAATAGTTTATATTAAGAATAATCAATGAAGAAACAAATCAAAAGTGATTATTAATGAATCAAAGGTGAATATTGGAGTCCTAATCCTGGTCGAAACTTAAGCATAAGATGCAGAATATGTCATTGCGAGTGTATGCATTTTGTTGATGTAAAGTATACAACTAAGTGATGGATTCTTAAATTTGTGGTGACATTAAGTATAAGAGATACAAATCAGGTCTGATTGTGTTACCAACACAGGAAATTAAAATTTCAAATAAATTGAAATGTGTCAAAAAACTAGTATGAATAAAAAAACATTAGAACCAGTCAATATGAAATCAGAAGAAATTGAATGAATGGAGAAAATCATTCAAGAAAATAAGTTAATTGGGAAATCAGAATTAACATGAGATAATATTACCTCATTGAGGAATTAGTTACTTAAAGAATTACGGAAACTAATCAAGGGCATATAAAGTTTTGGCTATTTTTGTTTGAGCAACAATGCCCCTGACAGTATCATGAAATTGAAAATTAAAGTGATCCAAGCAAAATCAAATCAATTAGTGAGGATGATCATGGATGAGATATTGAATTTATTTGACCAGTTGAGAAGAATATTTTGAATACTTGAGAAAATCCTACATATTATGAAGGTAGAAACAATTCTATGCCAATTTCAATAAGAGTAAATTTTAGCTTGATTGAATGAAGTGTTGGGTTGAATACTATTTGAGCATACCATGTTGGGAGACCCAAGAAAATAAAGGTAATTATAAAATGAGAAACCCTAAGTAATATATATGCAGAGAATTTTGATGAATTATGACACCGATATTAATTATATCATCTAGATTTGGAGATTTTGTAGTATACAATGATGCTTGTATAAGAGATTAGGATAAAATCCAATGCAGCATAAAATAGTGATTTCATATGTGTGGAGACATTTCATATATAGAGAAACATTTCAGAATTTACAGATATCATTAAAGTTTGAGGTAATTATGGAGTTTGAAAGAGCTAAATGTAAGGTTGAGACAATGAATAGAGTTACTTGAAGATTTTGATTGTGTAAATGGGTAATTCCTAGTAAAGCCGGTGTTGTAATATAATGTATTGAACATAAAATTCAAGAACTAAATAGCATGAATTTAGATATTGAGGTTACCAAACTGCGTGCAATAAAGAGCACAGAATGTCGAGTTAAATTTTGGGCAAATCAAAGTATTATTAACTATTGAATTTAAGATCAGTCCTATAGGAAAATATTAACAAAGCCTAAAGTAATGATTCAGAAATTGTGAATCTTAATGTGGAATTAAGAATGAATATGAAATTTGAGTTTGAATAGGAAAAATGTTACCTTGTGAGAAATAAGAAGAATGTGTACCCGATAAAGATAAGTGAGCAAAGATGTTATTAGAGAAAGCATAAGTAACTGAATGTTTGAATTGCCAACAGTCCTAACTGTTGGAGATATGCTTAAAGATTATATTTTTGGAGTTCATAGTAATATAAGATCAAGGTATAGTTCTAATTGTCTGTAAGCATATCAATCATTATTACTGTGATGTCATTAGAATACTATACGAGGCGTTATATGACAAAAAGAGTCGTTCGCCCTTATAAAAAGGTTGAAGGCCATAATTGATTCGAGGTATTATTGATGAGTGAAATGAATTTATAATAGAAATTAAGTGGCTTATGAAAGGAGAATGAATTTGGTGAGACAACATTGAAGTTTTGAAATGTAGTGAGATAGACCCAAGAGTTAATTGTATTAAAAATAAAGAGATGTGAAATACTAGGTGAGAGATGAAATATTTATAAGAGTAGCACCTTGTCAAGGTATGTATAGATTGAGATAAAGATGGACTCAGATAAGGAAAAAGGATAAACTAAGCTCAAATTGTATTGGTTCACATGAAGTTATTCAGAGCATAGGACCAGTAACTTATAAGATGTATTCTCAATAAAGATGTCTCATAATTATAATGTGTGATATGTGAGTATGTTAAGAAATAATGATATGATCTGACATAGGTGTATTATCAGCTTACTAAGTGAAAAAGTTTGAGTAACCTGAACTATATTGAGAAAACAGTTAAGATAGGGTGATATCTAAAGAAATAATTAGAGGATTGATTGATTTCATTGACTATGGTCAATTGGAAGAAATTATTTGAGTGATGAAGTCAAATAGAAAACGGAGGAGCATACGAGGAAGCATACCCTTGCCTTCTTAATCAATCAGATAAGAATTTCAAGGACAAAATTTATTAAGGGGGAAGAAATTTAAAATCTCGTCCTTATATTAAGAGTTAGAACCCAAAATTAAGATACATGTGAGATCAATGAGAGATTAAAAAATGCATTTTTCATACTCATGCATATTGTTAGCATACTCGCACGTAAATTTGGATATTCTGCACACATTTAAAATGACTGCGCATGCACTCATTGACATTTTAGGTATAACTGAATTGTAATATGATATTGTTGATAATTGTGAATCTATTGTATTGGAAATTTAATTCGTAAGTTTAATTGTTAATTTTTTAAATTTTGGTAAATTATTGGAATAATGTCTGAAAATTGTGGGATATTATTATAATAGGAAAAATTCCAATTGGCAAGTAAATTGATGTAAGGAAAATAGAAATGAGTGAAATGCTATTGAAGAAAATTTAAAAGTCGACTTCAGAAATTTTTAAGAGAATGATTGCGAAATTTAGAGACAAATTAGAGATGAATAAAAGAATGAATTTTAGAGTTAAGGGATAGGGGTGTATGATGATGTTAAGAGATGAGAAGATTGTTTAAAGTGAATGTTGGGAAGAAAAATATAGAATGCATAAAAAGATTGGAAAGTAGAGAATGTGAAATACAGAATATAAAGAGTTGCATAACTGATATCTATTTTTAAGGATTTTGATATTTTTGAGTAAACTTGCATATTTAAGGGTACTGTGAATTTGTGGTGAATGAGTTGAATAGAAATAGAGTAGAAAAAGTAAAAGTGAAAAATGAGGTGTAAGACTTAGTGGAAGAAGAAGCAACAGTGAATGAAGAAGAGAAGTTAGAAAAGTTAGCATTGATCTGAAACTTCCTTGATTAAACTCTATTGATCTAGGAATATTTTGATAAAATTGTCTTCATAAAATTGTATATCTTTCTTTTACCTTTCTATTTATATAAAGTTTGAAATTTTTTGAGTTCTGGATCAAAAGTTATGGATATTTGAAAAAGGGATGACGATTGCGAGTTGGAATGCTGCGGGGGCTGATGAACATCCTTCGGTTTTTTGGCTATATCTTCTTTGTCCGACTTCTAAATGATATGAGAATTGAATCATTGAACTCTTAAGACATTGCTATACCTTTCTACCAAAAATTATAACCATCTGAAATACATTGAGAGATATTGAATGAAAAATGTGGGACGACTCTGATTGAGTGAGCGTAGTCCAAATTTTTGTCTTATTCTCTCACGTCGTGATTTATTCTCACCCCTGTTACTCTCTCATAGGCTTGACTTTTCACTCTCACACTCTTGATTGGCAATTTTTGGACCAGCCATTTTAATTGTCCCATCAAAACACTATGCTCTTCAATTGTTAGTTGGGGCTTGTTGTGTATCCGAGGGTAGTTGCAAGCTGAACAATCTTGCTTCTTTCGATAATAATTTCTTCTCTAGACCTTCAAATGACTTAATTCTTAATTCAATAGATTCCTAACGTATTATTCTATCCCTCCAAAAAAATTGGCAGCATTCTGAATTGATTTGAAAAAGATTTATTGAATGAAAGTGAGAGAATCTGTTGGAATAGTATGAACTGGTGTTAGTTTATTGAACATATTTCGATATTTTGATTATATTTGGATCTGTAGGATTCCAAATGAGATGATTTTTAAATTGGAGTGAACTAGAGAAATAGGGCTATAAATTATATAAAAAGTTGGATTCTAATTCAGTCTCTAAGACTTTCAAAATTTGGATGAAATTTGAGTATAATGTACTATTTCATAACAGAATAAAAACAGTCTGAATATGTTTGGGAACTTTTTCTAGAAGAAAGTACTACCAAATCACTTAGTTAGCATTGTTGAATTGATTATGGAAAAATAGACCGAAGGTATGGAAAATTTGGAGATAATTGAAATGAAAAGATGGGAGATAGTAGAACTAGTTCAAATTGAACTAGTTAGTATGGGAATTAGAAAAGAGGCTAAGAAGTGGACAAGTGTCCAAGTTTTA
>JANTNU010000233.1:15451507-15461713 GCA_024752395.1 Erythroxylum havanense | reverse complement strand
TTTGACTATTGAATTAAATTACTTTCTTCAATTCAATTTTACTTTATTTCTTTAATTACATCCAATCAAAACCCCCCCTTTTATCTTAAACATCAATTATTTTCATTACAAAAATTACATGTACATTCTCTTTGGATATGATACCTGCTCACCACAATTATAAATCTTAATGTATAGAGTTAGGTTTTATTTTTTGGTGCATTCGACACACTGACAACGCATGGTTACACTAGTCAAAATAAACTAGACTAATACTATTGCAGTGGTAAGTCTAAGTCGATCCTCCAAAGAGTGTGTGTAAAGTTGTTGAGATAAAGTTAATCGGTGATGAAACTAGGCTAATAAAAATAAATTAAAGAAAACATCCGAAAATGATAAAAGTGGAGAATTCGGTAGGGACCTAGTTTTTTAGTTCAATCTCAGCCTACACCCTAATTAAATATATTTCATTGATTTATTTTTTTTCAAATCTCTCCTAGTAACTATTAATCGTGGATTAATAATTTACTCTAGTTTTTCCTTAGATAACGTTTAATCAAGATACGATCTTTAATTAAACCTAACTATCGAATAACTTAGGATACAATCTCTAGATTCAATTGGTTAGTAGCATGACGAATTAGGAAAACTGATTAATGAAGACAACAACATATGGTACATTATTGAACCTAGGTCATGTTATCCCTAATGATTACGAATCATGAGTTGCTACATATGAATTTCAATATAACAATTACAGATTATATCAAAATTATAGGAATGGGTTTGCAAATAAACGATTCAATGAATGTATTAAAATCATCCTTTCATAATACCCAATAGGTTCATACACAAATAATCGAACAATAATGAAAATACGATTATCTATACATAAAACCTAAATCAATTAACATAGGATAAAACAATCAATTTCTAATGAGAGAAAGAAACAACAAAAATAGTGAAATATACTTAACCCAAATTGTTGGCATCTATATCACCTCCGAAATGGCATCGGGATGTCTAACCCTTCATGGGTCTCTCCCAGAAAATGCTTCAGCCCCGTTGACATAACCCTAGCTGAAGACCCACTACTGCTCTATTCTTCTCTTTTGTGTTATTGTTCTATTTTGTGAATTAATTATTAGTCCACTGGTACTGTTCACTGCCTTAAAAACCTACGCTAATGCCCCTTTTGTTATTGGCCAAATGTATGTGTTTCATGCATAACGTTTACAAGAAACATAGATGTGGTTTATGTTTATGCAAACATTAACATATGCATTTCATGCATAGCGTTTGTATGAAACACAAACTTGGTTTGCATTTACGCAGACATTATTTACATAAATGTAGACGTTGTTTTCGTTTCCTATAGCGTGGACTATGTTTTGGTTTCCCAGTTGCTGGCGCTTTCTTCTACTCAAGTTGTCATTTCTTGCTTGGCCTCCTAGTTGGTTGGACTGTCATTTGGTCTAGCTATTGCATGCAACGCACACGCTGCTTGCATGTTTTGTTTCATCTGTTACAGTGTTCTTTTACGTGGATTGTTGTTTGTCATGGGCTGCTGGATTTTTAACCATCTCCACATAATTAACACAATTACATCAGTCCATTAAACTTTAAAAAAATAGTTCAACTTATGTCAATTTCACAGTAAAATTTAGAATAAATAATTATGGGTTTTAACTAATAAAATATGAATAATCGTGCCCAAATATGTAATAAAAATAACTTAATGGACTAAGTTTAGGATGATAACAGATGTAATATTTTACACTTATCAAATTCCACACATTTAACCTTTGGTTGTCCTCGGGCAAACCATCAAAATTAAACTCATATACCTAAAAATATTTGTTATATTCCCATATTTCCTAAGAATATATAATCATAAACAAAGATGAATGACTTTAAAAAATCATAGCAAAAAGTCAATATTGTAAGCTTTTACTCATAATCAATCAACATTTATCATCTTCAAAAATTGAACAATCTAATGGTAGACTCAAAAAATGTGTTTAAAAAACATATGTTCATGGGTACACTCAACACCATTCATGATCATGTCATTCCACAACTTTGCATATCATTTTATGTAACATCCTATTACCCAAGTCAAGGCTAGAATAGGAATTATGAGAGATTAGAAATGCATTTCATGCTAATGTGTTATATTATATGCACATACATGTGATCATTGAATTTTTGCAAATGAAAATAATTGTACATGCATTCATTGACAATTTTCGGGTATAATTGACTTATATAAGTGAAATATGATTTTTATTAAGAATTGGGGTTTATGTGTATTAAAAAATTTAATTGAAGGTGTGTTTAGTGATTTTTTAATTTTTGGTGAATTTTAGTAATAATTTTTCAAATTGTTAGAGATTATTGGCCTAGGAAAAATGCCAAGAGGCAAGTAAGTTGATGAATGGAAATAAAAATAAGAAAACAAATGATATTAGAGAATTTTTGAAAATGACTTTAGATATTATTGATAAAATGACTAAAAATTTGGAGATGACTTTAGAATTTGTGAGAAGATGTTATTGGAAAATTTTGGTGTGATGATTGGAATGAAAAAATGAGAGTTATGTAACTAGTTCAATAAGAACTAGTTAGTTGGGAAACTAGCTAAAAACTTAAGAAGTGGAAAAGTGTCCAAGTCTAAAGTTAAGTCTTCTTAACTTTAAAAGACCAAGTCATGTTTTTTCTTAGCTTTGAAAGACTAAGTATACCACACTTTTATCTTCATCTCCTTCCTCATGGCTTTCTTCTTCAAAGTTTCTCTACATACACATAGTTTTCCATCAAAACTTCACCAAAGAAAAAACTTATTTTCATCCACCTTTTTCTACTCCCAACTTTAGTTTTCTTCCTTTTACCTCAAGAAAAGTCGAAACTTGCCCAACCTCCATAATGATGTACGTAAGTTGCATGAGGATTAGGGCTTCTTGAAATCTTGACAAAGTTGGAGATTTAACAAGTAAGTATGGTGTAAATCTTTATGAGTTGTTGATATATGAATTAAATTTGGTGAATTAGTTGTTAGTGCATATTCAACATTTTCATGTTCATAGTGAAAATAGGATGGAAATTTTGATTTGTTAATTTTTTTGGTTTTGATGAGCAATACATTACAAGAGGATGTAGAAATGATTTTAGATTTGAAAGATCATAGAAAACATGTATAACAAGGTGCAGAAACATTTTAAAGAAAACAAAAGTGAAGGCTCTGTTTTAAACACTATGTACATATGCATATAAGTGAGTTTTGAGATTTGGAGTTAAGAGATATATTGGGCCTCGAATTTTTTTTTACCAAGCATGATTTGAATAAATTTTGTGGTCTTGCTACATAAAACATTTTATTTAGAGTTTAGTTATTATGTCAAAGATAGGAGAATTTATTGCATGGATTGATGGAATTAAAGTATTAATGTTATAAGAATGTATCAAAGGCAAAATTAGCTAGTCACTTAAGGTTAATAGACATAAGGCTTATATTGGAGGGAAAAAGGGACATATTATGATTATTAAGATTGTAGAAGAGGAAGAATTGTGAGTGACAAGAGAGAAAGAAGGAGAGTGTCATGGAAGGAGAATAATAGAAGAGAAAAGTTAGGTTTTTTAGAGATCTTGAAGGGATTGAAGAATTTGAAGCTTCAACAAGTAAGTTATGCTTTAAATTTTATTGGTATGATTAAATGAAACTCAAATGAAGTTGAATATGTGTAGAAATTTGTTAATGAATGATATAAGAAAATGTTCTCTCTTAGGGTTAATGATCAAAGATAGATCTTGATGTATTTGTCAATGATATTGAGTTGAAATGAAGTAGAAGAGATGGATTAAGTTTAAGATGGGTTATATGTGAAATTTGGGAAATAAAAAGATGAAAAATGTAGCAAAACATGTTATCAGAGTAGGCTTATGTGAAAGTTCGTCGTGACAAACTTTTGGGTTTCGCCGCGACAAACTTTTAGGTTTCGCCGTGACGAAGTCAACTTTCTTGCACAAAGCATGCTTTGATATATTAGGCATAACTTTTTGTGTAGTTATCCAAATGAGATGATTTGTGATTTGGAGTAAACTAGAGACAAAGGAATACAATTTTTTTTGAAGAAATCGAGTTTTGATTCAGTATCTAAGGATTTCAATTTTTGGATGGCAGTTGAGCATAGAATGTTGTTTTAGTATAAGAACAACACGAAAATGTTTGGGGTATAACTTTTAGAGTACTAAACCAAATTGAATAATTTTGGTGTCATTAGAAACTTAAGACAATGAGAAACATTTTTATATAAGGAAGGGTTATCAAATTTCATCATTTAACTGATCAAAATGATTATGGAAAATTGACCCAAAGGTTTGGATCTAAGCAAAGGGTTTTGGTTCATGAAGCTTAGGAAATGCATGGGTTTAAGTACTCTAAAATCGTTTTTAGTGAATCTATTTTCTTAGGGTTCTCATATTAGAATTCCTATTGAATTGAGATTTTGTTATTGTTAAAGGAAATCAAGAAGGGGATCAAGAGAGGCAAGTGGAGCAAGAGGAAAGAGATCCTTAAGCCAATTTCTTAAGCAAGGATTTCAAGGTGGGTTATAGTTTTATAATTAAGTAATAGGCCATTAATGTTTTCTTATGATGGAAATAAATGATTTTAACTATTCCATGAATGTTCATTATAACTCTTTGAATGCTTTGAAAAAGTGTTATGTGTTTGGTATGAGCATATTATGTTAATGATTTATGAAAAGAATATAAAATGATTTTTGAAAATATGTTATGTTTGAAAAAAATCAAGTTTTGAAATGTGCCATTTTGGACAACAAGTTTACAAGTTATGAGATACATGTTATGTGGGTTCAGTGTGGTCCATTTTGTATGTCAAGTGCATTTCGACTAAAGGCTTCGTCCGCCTGTCCACTAGTGGCATAGAGCTCCTTCATAGACTCCCTCATGTTTACGACTACACAAAATCACTATGTGAGATTGTGTTAGTTCGTTCTGTTCACGACTACACAAGACCATTATATGAGAATGTGTTAGTTTGTTCTGCTTATGGACCTCCCAAACCATTTTGATGTGCTTATGTGCTCATGATATGTTGACAAGATTGATGCATACCTGATTTGCGTTATTGAGAATTTGGTTGAGAATTTGAGAAATATGTGCTTTGCGATTCAATGTGAAATTTTGCACTATAGAAATAAATATTTCAATGGTTTTTCTTGTTACTGGTTATAAAATTATTACCTACGAGCTTTAAGCTCACCCCCTTCCATTCTGTCCCATCTTCAGGTGAGGAGCAAGAGATTGAGTAGCCAAGACTCAAGGCATCACTCTGATTAGGCTTATTTTTGCTTTTGACATTAGTTTTTGTAAAACAAAGCTTTAGTCACATTTTGAGAAATCCTAATTTTTGTAAACTATGTGTTTTTGGATCATGTTGTAATGTGGCTTGAAATGCCCATTAAAGATTTGTAAAACTCTTCTTTTGGATATTAATGAAATATGGTTGATGTTGTTTTTAACTTTCAAACATTTCTCATTTTAATTGATTTACAATGAGATTAAGAATTTGGAAATTTGCTTATGATTATGTCCAAGTTCATTTTGTCTTTAGGTGGAAATGATGAGGGTGGTTGAAAGAATTTATGTTTGCATTTAGTATGATAGGAAGTTGATATTGTCGGGTTTGTCTCACGGGTTTTGTCTCGGCAATCTCTTGGCTACGTCGCGGCATAATTGACCCGAAGCTATATTTTTCGTTGGTGAGGTGACTTCGTCGCAGAGAAGATAAATTTTCAGGTTTGCCGCGGCGAAGTTGTTGGCCCCCTAATTTTTTCTTGAGGAATAAGCATGATTTAAATAAATTATGAGGTCCTTAAGGGATTATTTTGTGGAGTTAATTTTTATGTCAATTTTGGTAAGATTTTATGACATAGATTAATTGAATTAAAATTGGTTAAGGAGATTTAATTGGAACACGCCCACGTTTTATGGTTCAAGGGTTGGACTTCCAAAATGGGGTCCAACAGAAGTTCAATCACTCGCTATGACGTAAATTACCCAAAGGTCTATGGGATTTTCCTATATGTTTGCCACGACTGGCCTTGCTTCCGAAGGGTTTTAGCTTCAAATCCCAAGTCTTCCTCCACGCTCTTGTTCTCATGACTCTGAAGTTGGGCTCCGGAAACATAATCCAACATGTTATGGTATCAGAGCGATTAGGTTTAGGGCCAGGCATAGGACTAGGTTTAGGAGTAGCTTAGGCATGAAATGGGTAATTTAAGTCATGAAACGAATATGCATTGTTTTAAATTGCTTCACATGATTTTAAATTGTTTTATACGATTTGAGCTATTTTGCATACTTTGAAATGTGTTTTGCATGAATTGAAGGTTTTCAATGGTTTTATATTAAAGGAGTGAAAATACCACCTCAAAAGAGAAATTGAGGAGCTGTGACTCAATCTCGCTCCCACCAAGGGAACACGGATGAATCCTATGTCCTGTAAAATGTGGGGACACATTCTGCTCCAAATTATGAGGTATCTAGTTTACAAAAGGAGGTGCCTCCACCACCTCCACCGATTTCTCAAGCAAACCCTATGGATCCGCGGTTCTTTCAAGGCTTTTCTTAGGATTTCATTTATGCCATGGGCCTGGGGTCACAAAGGCCGATGCAAGCTCCACTGGAAAGCAGTGGGTAGTATAATAAGTTTCACAATTATAGAGCTATAGATTTTAATGGTACAACAAATCTGAAAGAGGCCGAAGCATGGTTGAAGAGGATCGAGAGAGTCCTATTTAGATGTTGCGCTCTAATGAGGAGAAACTAAATTATACAGTGAGCTTGCTACAGGGGATGCACTTCATTAGTGGGAGTCAGTGCCCCACAGTCAGGTTATGCCTCTAGTGTTGACATGAAGAGGTTTTTTGAAGTGTTTAGGAATAAGTACCTTTCTAGAGTTTATGTACAAGAGGAGGCCAGGGAGTTTCTGAATCTCACACAAAAGGACATGAGTGTGAGTGAATATGAGCTAAAGTTTACTCAGCTTTCCTGTTATGAAGCCAACATTGTGGCGAATGAGGAAGGCAAGTGCCATAAGTTTGAGGGAGGACTTCATTTGAGGATCAAAGAGAAAGTCTTGATCCACAATTTCTGTAACTATCAACAACTGGTAGATTCTGCACTTCAAGCTAAGAAACTAGAGAATATCAAGTATGAAGTGAATAAGAAGAGGAATAATAGGGAGCAGTCTTCTAAGAAGGGGATAAATGCTCCAATGCCTGAGAGGGGTATGAAAAGCTTCCATACTCAGAGTGAGTTGGGGAGTAGTGCCTTTATTAAGAATAAGTAATCAAGGGTAGTTTCAGTGCAAGCCTCAATTATCGGAGGAAATAGCAAGGTGGAGAGAAGCAAGTACACGAACCTCCAATGTGAGCGTTGTGGGAAGTTTCACAAATGAGAGTACTTCAAGTTACTTGAAACATGTTTTTCATGCAGAGAGAAGGGACACATGATTAGAGACTGTCCTCAGGTACCGAGGCAAGAGGGGTCACAGTTGCACGCCTCAAGGAGAGCAGAAATAGTGGGAACCAGGTCAGTCACTGAGGTGGGTAGCTCTGGAGCTGCAAAGAAGGCTATTCCTCTAGGAAGGCCAAGAGGTCAGGCATAATCAAGGGTGTTTGCCATGACTAGAGAGAAAGCTGCAGTGGCACCTGAGGTTGCCACGAGTATGGCTCAGTTATTTAATTCAGAAGTGTATTTACTAATTGATTATGGTTCCACACATTTTTTTGATTATGCAAGCATGACATTACATGGTGTGAATTCGATGCCTTTGGATAACTCTTTGATTGTTACTACTCCTTTAGGGAGGAATGCGATAAGAAGTCAAGTATATAAAAGTTGTGAGCTCTTCATTGATGGTACTAGATTGGTAGTAAACTTATTACCTCTAGACCTAAAAGGCTTAGATGTTATACTTGGAATGGAAGTTATAGAGAAATATCATGTGAAATTGGATTGTGGCCTTAAAGAGGTAGAATTTGATCTAGGCAATGGTAAGAAGGTGATTTTCAGAGGGGATAAGAAAACACCATCATCAAGAATTGTTTCGGCTTTGTTAGCTGACAAGATGATGAAAAAGGGATGTGAAGCCTTCTTGGCGCATGTTGTGGACACTAATGTGAATGAAGGGAGGTTAGAGGATTTTCCAGTTGTAAGAGAATTTCCTGATGTGTTCCCAGAGGACTTACTTGATTTGCCACCAGTGAGAGAAATCAAGTTTGCCATTGACATGATTCCCGGTACCGTGCCTATTTCAGTACCACCTTATAGAATGGCTCCAGTTGAGCTGAGGGAGTTTAAAGAATTGTTGGAAGAACTGTTGGAGAAGGGGTACATAAGACCGAGTTTGTAACCTTGAGGAATGCTATTTTTTTTGTTAAGATGAAGGATGGAATATGGCGGATGTTTATTGATTATCGAAAACTCAACAAGGTGACCATTGAAACAAGTACCCTTTGCCCTGAATAGATGATCGGTTTGATCAGCTGCAGGGAGCAAATATATTTTCAAAGATTAATCTCAAGTTAGGTTATTATTAGCTCAGAATCAGGGAGTTTGATGTAAACAAGACAACATTCAGGACGCGATATGGACATTATGAGCTTTTAGTCATGCCTTTGGATTGTCCAATGCTCCAGTTGCTTTTATGGATCTCATGAATATGGTCTTCAGGGAGTATTTGGATCAGTTTGTCATAGTGTTTATTGATAACATTCTGGTTCATTCCAAAAGTGAAGAGGAACATGAGGAACATCTCAGAATAGCATTGCAAACACTGAGGGAGAAGGAGCTTTATGCTAAATTCAATAAGTGTGAGTTTTGGCTTCATGAGGTAGTATTCCTTGGATATGTAATTTCGAAGGATGGGGTACATATTGATTTGAGGAAGGTTGAAGCAATGGTGAATTGGCATGCACCAAAGTCAGTGGTAGAAGTGAGGAGTTCTCTGGGTCCGGTAGGATATTATAGGAGATTCATTGAGGAATTTTCTATGATAACTATGCCGATGACTAAGTTATTGGGGAAGAATAAAAAATTTATCTGGAGTGAGGAACGTCAGAAAAGCTTTGAGGAGCACAAGTGCAGATTAACAAGTGCTCCAGTTTTGATTTTGCCTATTGGAGATGAGGGTTATACAGTGTATAGTGATGCTTCAAGAAATGATTTGGGTTGTGTGTTGATGCAGGGAGACCGGGTGATAGTTTATGCTTCGCAGCAACTAAAGCCATATGAGTTGAATTATCTGACTTATGATTTGGAATTGGCAGCAGTGATTTTTGCCTTGAAGATTTGGAGATGTTAGTTGTATAGGTTTTAGACGAGGATTTTTAGGGATCGCAAAAGTCTCAAGTATCTATTGAGTCAGAAAGAACTAAATTTGAGATAGAGAAGATGGTTAGAGCTAATTAAGGAATAAGATTTGTTGACTGAATATCGTCCAAGAAAGGCAAATGTAGTGGCGGATGCCTTGAGTAGGAAATCATTAATAGCCCATGTTCAGACAGTTTATCTACCTCTATTGGAAGAGATGGCTAAGCTTAGAATAAGTTTGAAATAGGGGGAACCTAAGTGTATTGTTGCTACTCTCAGAGTGAGACCGATACTCAGAGAGAAGGTTAGGGAGTTGCAAACACAAGATGTAGAATTAAGCAAGCTTTGAGAAGAAATTCAGAATGACAAGAAATCTAAAGTGGTAGTGGGGGATGATGGACTCATGGTTGTAGGAAGAAGACTTTATATTCCGAATGTCAAGGAGGTGATGGATGAGATACTGGATGAGGCACACAATGCACCTTATGCTATGCACCCAGCTAGCACCAGGATGTACAGAGAATTGAGAGAGCATTTCTGGTGGAAAGGCATAAAAAGAGACGTAGTAGAATATGCAAGTAAGTGTCTAGTGTGTCAACAAGTCAAGACTGAACACTAGGCGCCTTCAGGCAAGTTAAGTTCATTGCCCATTCTTGAGTAGAAGTGGCAAAGAGTAACCATAGATTTTCTGATAGGTTTACCCAAGACTAATAGGAAGCATGATGCCATATAGGTTATTATTGATCGTTTGATGAAGTCAACCCATTTTCTGGCAATCAAACAAACTGATTCTCTGCATGTGTTAGCAAAGAAGTATATTAATGAGAT
>JANTNU010000233.1:15173113-15183544 GCA_024752395.1 Erythroxylum havanense | reverse complement strand
TCTATTCTAGGAATGAAGAGGAACATGCTAAACATTTAAGAATTGTTTTTCAGACTTTGAGAAAGAAGCAATTATTTGCCAAATTGAGCAAATGTGTTGTTCTATTCTAGGAATGAAGAGGAACATGCTAAACATTTAAGAATTGTTTTTCAGACTTTGAGAAAGAAGCAATTATTTTCCAAATTGAGCAAATGTGCTTGAGCACTTCATCCCTTCGGAAGGTATTAGGGTAGATCCCAATAAAATTAAGGCAATTGTCAACTAGAAGTCACCTCGAAATGTGACAGAAGTGAGAAGTTTTCTTGAGTTAACTAGTTATTATCGTGCTTTGTCAAAGGGCTCTTAGTAATTGCATCTCTAATCACAAAGTTACTTCATAAAGGTATAAAGTTTGAATGGAATGATAGATGCGAAGCCAGTTTTGAGCAATTAAATAAGATGCTCATCAAAGCTCCAGTGTTGACACAGTTAACTCCGAATAAAAAGTATGCCATATATAGTGATGCTTCTAGGAATGGTCTGGGTTGTGTACTGATGCAAGATGGGAAAATAGTGGCTTATGCCTCGAGATAGTTAAAGCCGCTTAAATAGAACTATCCTACACATGATTTAGAATTAATAGTAGTGACATTTAATTTGAAAATTTGGAGGCACTGCTTATATGGTGAAAGATGTTAAGTCAAAAATACTTCACTTCTTCTATTAATTTTTATGAAAATCAAATAATAATAATCACAGAAGTCTATGAATTGTTTTGATGAGTTTGTTAAGTATACAAGTAAATGTAAGTAAGACAAATCGTCAACTCAAGACAATACATAATACTCAAGGTCAAATCAAGACAATACTTAAGACTCAAGGTCAACTCAAGATGATACTTAAAAGCTAAATAAGACAAAGTGTCTTAGATAGACTAGACAAAAGTGCAGAACGCTTGGTCTACGACACCAGACGAAGTATAACACCAGATGAAGCGTAACATCAAAAGAAGCATAATACCAGATGATGTAAATGAAAAATTTTCTAGAACATCAGTCAGTTAATTAGTTGGAGTTAGTTACAGGACTCAACTAATAACGATTTTTAGAAGATTCAAAAAGCGGATTTCTTAAGAAGACAGTTGAAGATTTAGGTTATAAATCCTAGTTATAGTTGTAAACAAACAACAACAATACAAGAGAGAAAATTTGATTGTATAAAACTTACTTAGAGAAACTCTATACTCAAGTGCAAAAGTAAGAGAGCAAATACATCTGTAACATGAAATTCAAACAATATCTTTCCAAAAGAAAGAAAAGCTAGAGCTTGGAAATGATAAAGAAGCAGATAAAGAATACTTTGTGAGAGAGACCTGAAGAGGATCTGCAAGTGTAAAAATAATACTTGTAACATTGAAGAGTATAGTGAAATCTTAGACAAACTCTGAGGACTGAACGTAGCCCAAAATTATGGGTGAACCAATATAAATCATGATGTCATATTTCTAAGCCTTATCTCTTTAATTTTCTTGATGTTAGAAGAATAGATAATAATTTTTGTGGTTGCATTATTCATCAAATTAAGTGAATTTCTTTGTAATCGTTTGAATTTGTAAAAAAAATCAAGAAGATTCTAAATATTAATATCTTAGACAATTTGACACAATTCAACCCCCTTCTTGTGTATTATACATATTATATGTGATTTCTATATTAACAAGTGATTTATTTCAGTTGATATCAGAGCAAGGTTTCCAAAAAGCATTGTTACAAAGTGAGGATAAAGATCCATGGCTGAATCACATGTTTTTATAGCAGAAGGTGCCTTGGTCACAAGACCCCCTGCATTCAATGGTGAAGATTATCATTATTGGAAGGACATGTTACGGCTCTTTATAAAATCCATACATATTGATCTTTGGAATATCATTGAAAATGGTCCATATACACCAACAGATAATGAAGATAATAAGATCTCTTGTGACAAATGGTCAGTTGATAAGAAAACTCACTTTCAGTTAAACTAAAAGGTCGAGTTCTTTTTAAGTTATGCTCTAAACAAAAGTAAATATGATAAGGTTCATGGATGTGAATCTACAAAGGAAATGTGGGACACATTAGCCATTGTACATGAAGGCACAAATCAGGTGACAGAATCCAAGATTAGCATTCTTGTTCATCAGTATGAGCTATTCAAGATGAAAGATGATGAGACTATTGATTATATGTTTGGACGATTCCAAACAATTGTTAACGAACTTGAAGCTTTGGGGAGAATCTACGATAATCAAGATCATACCAGAAAGATTCTCACAAGTATTTTAAAAAGATGGAGACCCAAAGTAACGACAATACAAGAGGTGAAGGATTTAAGTAAGCTGAAGCTAGATGAATTGCTTGGATCGCTGAAAATTCGTGAAGTAGAGCTTGATGCAAAATATAAACTCAAAAGAGATAAATATATTGCATTAAAGGCTTATTAGAAGAATTAGAAGATAAAGAAAAATAGAAGCACATCTTCAAAAACATTAAAGATTGAAAAAAATCAAGAATGATGATGTTAGTGAATCTGATCAAGATTTAAGTGAAGATGATGATGAACTATCCTTCATTTCAAGAAATATTAGGGGGATGTGGAAAAAGAAATCAAGGGGAAATAAAGACTTATCTTTTATAAAGAATTTCAAAGACGATTCAAAGAATGAGAAAAGTTCTATCATCTGCTATAAGTGCAATAAACCAGGACATTAAAAGTTTAAATGTCCATTGCTCAAAAGAAAACAAAAGAAAAGTCAAGAAAACAAAAAGAGCATGATGACAACATGGGAACATCTAGATTCATCTGAATCTGAATTCGACTCAGAAACATAAGAGCAAGCAAATATATGCTTGGTAGCTGAAAGGGAATGCGATGATGAGGTAATTTCTAACTTTGATGATCTTCAAGATGTTTATTTAGAAATTTTAGAAGATTCACTTGTTATCTTAAAACAATATAGGATATTGAAAATGAAATTTGCTGAAAATTTGAAGAACACAAAACTTTTAGAAAAAGAAAACGCCTGTCTTAAGAAACAAGTAGATGATATTAAAAAGAAAGTAATTGTAGATAGATTTGAGGAAATTAATCAACTAAAACAAAGGATTAACAGTCTCTCAGTAGATTTATCAACATTTACAAAAATTACAAAAAGGATGAATGATATGATTAGAAGATATAGACATCCAAATGATAAGAGCAGTTTAGTTTTTAAGAATATTATTCATAATAGTAATATTCTTCATAATAAGAGTTTTGTCCCTAATAGAAAGAAAAAAAAATATTCTTATTATTCGATGAAAAACTGTAAGGCTAACCCCAAAGGACCCAAGAAAATATGGGTACCTAAGAAGAATATAATATATACTGCAGATCTCCTTTTTTGAAAAAAGCAACCAACACTAATGATACTTAGACAGTGGCTGCTTGCGACATATGACGAGAAGAAGGTTTATATTCCTAGACCTCCAACATAAGCAAGGAGGATAAGGAGGATTAGTAACTTTTGGAGATAACCAACAGGGCAAAATAGTTGGAATCGACAAAATTGGTAAAGATTCTTTTTAATTTATTAATAATGTTCTACTAGTTGAAGGCTTCAAGCATAATCTCATTAGTGTAAGTCAATTATGTGATTTTGGTTTTGAAGTATCCTTCAATCAAAATTATTGTGTAGTCAAAAACAAGGACGGTTCTATATTTTATAAACCAGACTATGCTTATAAACTTCATAAAGCTTTGTATAAATAAAAACAAGCACCTCGTGCTTAGTATGATTGTCTGAGTTCATTTTTGATTAAAAATGACTTTATTAGAGGTCAAACAGATAAAAATTTATTTAGAAAAAATATTTTAAATGATTTTATAGTTGTACAAATATATGTAGATGATATCATTTTTGGTGCAACTTTTAAAAAATTACGTTCAAAATTTGAAAATCTTATAGAAAGTGAATTTAAAATGAGTATAATAGGTGAATTAAAGTTCTTTCTTGGTTTACAAATTAAACAAACTGAAGAAAAGATTTTTATTCATCAATAAAAATATATCAAAGAACTCTTAGCCAAATATAAAGTAGAGAATGTTAAACCAATGTCAACTCCTATGCATCCTTCAATCCTCTTATCTAAGGATGAAGTTGGTAAGAAAATTGATCAAACTCTTTCCAAAGGAATTATTGGTTCTTTGCTTTACCTAACTGCAAGCAGACCTGATATATTGTTTAATGTTTGTTTGTGTGCAAGATTTCAAGTAGATCCTAGAGAATCTCATTATATTACTGTCAAAAGAATATTGAGATACTTAGCAAGTTCTACTAATCTTTGTTTAATGTATGAGAAAGGTAAAGATTTCAGATTAATTAGCTACTATGATGCTGATTATGTTGAAGATAGGATTGATAGAAAAAGTACAAGTGGAGGTTGTCACTTTCTTGTTCATAATCTAATTTCTTGGTCAAGCAAGAGGCAAAGTTTAATTTCTCTATCTATTGTAGAAGTTGAATATATCTTAGCTGCAAGCTGTTGTTGACAGATTTTATGGATTAAGTATCAATTAGAGGATTGTTCTATCTAAGAAGATCAGATTCCAATCTTCTATGACAACACAAGTGTCATTAATCTCTCAAAGAATCCATAATAACTCTCATGGGCAAAGCATATTGTAATTAGACATCATTTTATAAGAGATTATATACAAAGAGGGATCATCAATCTACAATTTGTTGAGATGAATCAACAATAGACGTATATCTTCACCAAACCCTTAAGTGAGGACAGATTCAAGGAAATCAAACGAAACTTGAATATCGTAATGTTAAATGACCATTCGTCTGACACTTTATGACCCAGATGATTCATATAGAAGAAGCTAATAAGTTGTAAGTTTTCAAGTAACATAGTAACGGTAAGTTACAAACGATAACTTTTCAAGAGTATGTATACAAAGGAAATCTTCTCAAGATTCTAAAACACCTTACACTCTATAATTTTCTTGGAAAAAAAACTTTGAAATCGATTTGTTTAGTGCTCTCAACAAAGACAATCCAACACTCTTTTCTAAACTTCAAATTCTTCTCATTTCATATTTTTTATACTAACCTCGCTTCGTTAAACGAAATATATTTCTGTGTTTAGTTTTTATTTATCATAGATTAAAAATGTGGAAATCTCTTATCTATAGGAGACTCGTCGATTTCACTTCTTTGAAGAAAAATCAAATGGATATCGAACCAGAGATTGAAGCAATTGGTTGGAAAAATTTCTTCAACATCTGCGAGATGGTATATCTGAATGAAATATATGAGTTCTGGAAGAATGTTAAGGTGGTGGACAACACCTTGGTATCAGTGGTAGATGGGTTGTCGGTAATAGTCACACAAGATTCTATTGGGAAGGCTATTAGGTGTCTAAGTATTGGAACAAAAATGTTTAACAATATAAAATGGATTACTCAAGGTTGTATAGACAAAGCTAACATCAATCGACAATTATATGGATGCAGTAATCCAAAAGTCAAGAAGGCTTCAAACCTCATTCCAAAGGCTAGGATTCTTCATTTACTTCTTCTCCATTGTATTATACCAAGAGTAGGATCAAAGGACATGGTGACAATGAATGATGAACATTGTTTGCTTCATCTACTTACTCACCAACTCGTTAAACTTTCGTTTTTGATTATGAAGAACATGATAAAGGCTAGAGAGGATTATTATGTGAAAAGTGGCTCTTTACCTTACGGTATCAAGATTCTTCAAAGAATCTAGAATCCTACTTTATATAGGAAACAGAGTCAAGATGAATATTAAGAGTGTTATTAATGCCTCTACGATTCATAAAATGAGAGTCAAGACTGAAGCTGAAGCGAACATAGATTTTACACCGAAAGCAAACTCTGAGGGGGAACTTTTAGTAAGACGAAGCAAGAGTGAACATATTCCATCTGAAATACAAACAAAACCTCAATCGATAAGAAGAATATCCACAAAGGAAAAGATTGAACAATTGTCTGATGTGTCAATAAAATTCAAGACGGTTCTACAGAGGGAGGAAAGAAAGGTTCAACAATCAACTCATCAAGTGTGTTTAAAGAGGAAGGATGAGACGCTCCAATCAGAAAGGTCCAAACAATCAAAAAGGTCACCAAGATTATTGACCTTATAATAATAAGAACAGAAGAAGTAGAAAGTTCTGATTCTTGGTGGAGATTCTGAGAAGCAAGAGCAACAACAGCAGCCGACCAAATTAATTATCTCTATCTCTCAAATTCAATCAGTGCAATCATCTGGAGAGATAGAGATAAAAAGGAAGTTAGTATTTGAGAGGAAGAAGCCTTAACAAAAACTCTCTTCCAAACCAGCAAAAGAACAAAAGAAGATGAAGCTTAGTCGGAAAAAGGTTTCTTCATCTGATGTTCCACAAAAGCCACATACTGTTGAACACCGTCTAGTACTTTATAACCCTCCTCAACTAATAAAAAAAAGGATTTGAAAATGAAGGTCATAGAAGAATCAATACCTGATCAAAACAGAAGTTCAATTATTATCAGAAAACCATCGAAGTAGACAGTTAAGGTACAATTTGAGCCTATACTAGTAAACAATTAGACAATACATCTTCTAAGTCATGAAAAATGAAGACTATATGGTATTCTGCGAGATGAAAAGTCAGAATCATATCTAATGAAGATTACAAAAGATCGTTATACAATGTATTCGATAACAAGCAGGACAACAATCGAGATGGTACTAGATGTACAACCAATATGTCCAACACCCGTAATAAACAAAGGAAAAGGAAAGAAGAAGATGTTTCCTGAAGGGCATGAAAATGATCTTACAAAAGAACATATTCAAGTGGAAGTGAAGAACACAAACGATGCATGTCATATAGCTCAACCTATAGGTGTCTATGTATCGCATCACATATCAGGGGCATCAGGAAGTCAGTTTGGACTTTTTACCAAAGACGAAAGTTTCAAGGTAGTTGGCACAGTTTTAGAAGGAAGGTACAGAAGTATCACAATTGAAGGTATCAATTTTAACTTAGAAATCTTTGGGCATTTAATCATTCGTTTCATCCCCTTAGGTTTCATACCTTCAGTTAAAAATGTTTTACACCTTCTTGGGCAATCAATTTACAAACTACCCAGACCTGATGATCTTGATATCCCTGAAGGAAAACAAACCTTCAAATTACCCTCAATCAAAATCATAGAATTAGACGATACACCTAGAAAACCATCTGTTTTTACCACCCTCATACACTTAGTTAAATACTACAAGATGCTACTGCTAATTTGAAGTTCTTGAAGCATTTCATCAATTGGACTAAAGCTAGTCATAAGCATACGAAAGTTCAGGAAGCTTTAGCTAAAAATACTGAGGAAATTTATACTAAGACTGATGAACTAGGTGATGCAGTGGGTGATCTTCATGAGGAAATAACACTTCTATGTATTTCTATTGAACAAGACCTCAAGACAATCCAAACTTATATTCAACAAATGTATTCTGAAATTCTTAATCGTTTAAAATGAAATATCTTTTTGATTAATAACAAATAAGTGGAGAAAAGTGGAGTACATTAGAAAGCATTGTATATCTTATATATATCTTGTGTATTGCTTTAATCATTATTCGTCTGATCATTATTTGTTTATTTGTATGTCATCTGAATATTATTTTATCTTCTAATATTATGATTATTTATTATCATAAAAAAGGATATTGTTAAGTCAAGAAGATTTCGCTTCTTTTATTAATTTTGATAAAAATCAAATAATAATAATCATAGAAACGTGTGAATTGTTTTGATGAGTTTGTTAAGTGCAAATAAATGTAAGTAACACAAATCGTCAACTCAAGATGATACATAATACTCAAGGTTAACTCAAGACGATACTAAAAAATTAAATAAGACAAATGTCTTAGATAGACCAAACTATAGTGTGAAGTGCTTGGTCTACTATACTAGACGAAGCATGACACTAGACAAAGTATAACACCAGATGAAGCGTAACACCAGAAGAAGCATAATACCAGATGATGCAAATAAAAAATATTCTAAAATGTCAATCAGTTAGTTAGTTGGAGTTAGTTACAGGACTCAACTAATAACAGTTTCTAAAAGATTCAAGAAGCAGATTTCTCAAGAAGAAAGTTGATGATTTAGGTTAAAAATACAAGTTATAGTCGTAAAAAAACAACAACAATACAAGAGAGAAAATTTGATTGTATGAAACTTACTTAGAGAAACTCTATACTCAAGCGCAAAAGAAAGAGAGAAAGTACATCTGTAACCTGAAGCTCAAACAATATCTTTCTAAGCGAAAGAAAGGCTAGAGCCTAAAAAGGCTAAGGAAGCAGATAAAGAATAATTTGTGAGAAAGTCTCGAAGAGGTTTTGCAAGTGTAGAAATAACACTTGTAATGTTGAAGAGTATAGTGAAATCTCAGACAAACTTTGAGGATTGGATGTAGCCTAACGTTAAAGGTGAACTAGTATAAATCGCGGTGTCATATTCTCTAACCCTTATATCTTTAATATTATTATTGTTAGAAGAATAGATAATAATTTTCACAATTGCATTATTCATCAAATTAATGAATCGTTTTGTAATCATCTGAATTTGTTAAGGAAATCAAGAAGATTCTAAAGATTAATATCTTAGACGATTTAACACAATTCAATCCCCTTTCTTGTGTATTCTACACATTATACGTGATTTTTATATTAACAAGTGATTTACTTCAAAATATGTAGATTCATTGATCATAAGAGTCTAAAGTACATGCTTAAATAGAAGGAGCTAAATTTGAGGCAATGGCGTTGGCTAAAATTGTTTAAAGAATATGATTACATTGTTGACTACTACCTAAGAAAACCTAATTTGGTAGCAGATGTTTTGAGTAGGAAGTTTATTTTAGCATTTTCATTATAACCTAGTAGATGGAGATTTGCACCAAATAGAGCTTTGATAGCTCAGTTAAAAGTGAGTCATAACTTAAGACAGATGATACTACACGCATAAAAAGATGATGCCAAGTTGCAGTAAATTGTACAAGAGATTCAAGAAGGGAAACAGACTAATTTTATAGTAAAAGATGATGGAAGTTTGTACATTAAAAATAGATTATATTTATTGACAGTAAATGACTTGAAGAAGAGGTTATTACATAAAGCCCATAATACTATGTTCATCATGCATCCTAGGGTTAAGAAGATGTACCAAGACTTGAAACAACATTATTAATGTCCAGGAATGAAGTAGAATATGAAATCCCATCTAACCTATTAAATCCCATTCCATAATGGAAATGGGTAATATCACCATGGACTTTGTTACAGGTTTACCCCTCATATAGAGAAAAAATGATGTGATATGAGTCATAGTGAACAAGTTCACCAAATCAACTCACTTTATACCGATCTGACCTGATTATTCTATGGATCAGTTAGCTGAGTTGTATATGAATGAGATTGTTAAGCTACATGGAGTGCCATCGTCATTTGTTTTTGACACCCACAACTTATATTGAGATTTTGGAAAAGTTTGCAAGCAGCTTTGGCTACTCAACTGAGCTTGAGCACAACCTTTCACCCACAAATGAATAGGCAACATGAGAGAGTTATACAAGTGTTGGAAGACATGCTTAAGGAATGTGTTATGGAATTTTTTGACAGTTGGGATGGATACATTCCTTTAATGGAATTTGTTTACGATAATGGTTATCATATTAGTATAGACATAGCACCATATGATGCATTATTTGGCAAAAAGGTATGCATTATTTAGCAAAAATGTAGAGCCTCAGTTTGTTGGATAGAACTAACTGAGAACAAGATGATTGGTCATGACATAGCCAAAGACACAAAAGAGTAAAGGTTATTCAGTAAAGACCGAAGGTTATAAGTGATAGACAGAAATCATATGTTGAATTGAATAGGAAAGATATTGAATAAATGGTAGGTGAAAAAGGTTTCTTCAAAATTTCACCCTAGAGAAAGGTGTCAAGACTCAGGAAAAAGGAAAAATTAGTCCTAGATTTGTTGTTCTATATGAAATCCTTGAAAGGAGACCAATGGCATATAGGTTAGCTCTTCCCATGAAATTATCCAAGTTGCATGATGTATTCCATGTCTTAATGCTATGGACATACCAATCAGATGATTCACATATGTTACCAACACAAGAAATAAAGATCCAACCAGACTTCTCATATGATGAAGAGTTGAAGGAAATCTTAGCTAGAGAAGTGAGACTGATCTGCGGCTTATCGTTCAATTAAAGAATTGATCCTCGGAAATCGGTCAAATAAAATTTATACCAAGGATTGTAATACAGGATGCAACCTCGGGTCGACTCTCAAGGAACCAGTGTACCAATTGATCCTAAGACTAGCCTAATGTTTGAA
>JANTNU010000233.1:15149123-15160714 GCA_024752395.1 Erythroxylum havanense | reverse complement strand
GAGGACAATACCTGGAGTGATGGCGGTGGAGGCCGGGCTCCACAAGTAGCGGCCGCGGGCCTCTTGAGGTACCGAGGTCGAGGCCCCGGTACACAAAGTTCGGGTCGCTACAAAATAAGTTTGGAAGCATTTAAGGGTTGAATATAATAAGAGAAAGAGTTATGTTTAGTGAAATTTTGTCTTTGGTTATCGGTTCATTTAAACTAGTTCTTTTGTTTTGAACATAACTCATACTAAAGACTCAAAATTGAGTGATTTTAATTAGTCTAAAACCTAAGATATAATACTAAAAATCTCTAGAAGAGACCTAGACCTAATTCTAGCTTAATGATATTGAAAATTGAGATTAAAATGGTAACCTGATACTGTCCCTACTTCAGCTTTTGATATTTGGTACATATTTCATCATTTAGAAATTGAAATGACATTATTTTCAATGCTATAGAACTAGAGGCATAGGATAACAAATGTTTAAAAGAATTAAAAACCTAATTTGAACATTTTGATACGAGAAAATTAAGGAATAAGTGGAGGTATGGATTCTAGACATGGGTCATATCCATGACTCATGATTGTGATATGGTGAATTAAATTGGGTGAGAATGTGTTTTGAAAAAATTAGTAAGTTAGAATTGGTAAAATATGGTATTTAAGCGACTTTTAAAGTTATATTTGGAAACGAAGACCAATAGGTTAGCTTATGGAATGTAGTAGAAATACAATTAGCGTACGGGTTACGCGATTAAATCCTAATCTCAAATTTGGTTAAATTGAACTATAGTTTTAATATCTTATTTCTAAAATTGGAACTAAATGCCTAAGAGACACGTGGTTTGCTTAGGTAAAGGAGAGGCACTGAATGCATGAGTGTGCTTGGCAATAAGTTTGTAAAATAGTGAGTGTTCTTTAAATTGATTTTATGCTAATAGTTTATATTTATAGAGGCTAGCAAGTTATGAGTGTTCTTTAAATTAATTTGATGCAAATAGTTTTTATTTATGGAGACTAGCAAGTTGTGAGTGTTCTTTGAATAAACTTTGCAAAAGAATTGATGATTAGTGACTTTATATATTGTATGATTATAAGTTTTAAAATAAATGATGCATTGCTAGTATAAGTGTATGTTTTAGTAATAAATGAATTGAAAATTGAAAATTGTATTTCATCCCATGTGAAGTTACATAGAAATTATATTATTGGTTAATAAAGAGGAAAGATGATTTTTTTAGTATATGGTACTCTTTTATGTTTTATACAATTATTATACTAGTGTATAATGGTTAATTTGTATAAGTAAGTAACATAGAATCAGGTCCATACTAAAGGTTAACTAGTTATAGGTAAGCAATGTAGAACTAGCTCCGTAACTAATGGTTAACTAGTCATAAGTAAGCGATGCAGAACCAGTTTTGTGACTATATACCGAAGGGTGCCATATGGCAAAGACGTTAGTGGTGGGCTATGTCATGTAAGAAAGTTCATGACAATAATAATGCCACCACTAGTTACTTTAAAGGTAACTTGAGAGATTTAATTTCAGAAAGCATATATGTTTTATATTGGTATTATCTCATAACAAATGAAATGATTTTGTTTTTAAGGAGGTTAAAATAGTTAGATATGATTTGCATAGAAATATTAACACTCACTGAGCTCATTTAGCTCATGCTCTACTTTTTGATTTCAAAATAAACCCTCCTAGGTGCACCCTCAAGGGTTTCAGTAGTAGGGACTCCTCGCGACTAGTTAACTTCGTCACATACTACTGTGTAGGCATTTTTTTCCTTGTGAACATTTGCATATTTATTTTGTGTAAAGATTGCATATATATGAATGTTTTAAAGTTAAATGCATGAATATGTTTTAGACTTTTTAAATATTATTGAAGTGATTGTTGAGATTGCTTATGAAAGGACTTGAAGTCCAAAAATTGTAGTGGGGATTTTGATGTGATTATAAAAGTGTTTTGAACTTTGGCAGGGATTTTGAAAATTTTAGGAAGGTCAAAATATAACCATTGTACTACTGAAAGTTTTAATAAAATGGTTAAAAAACTCTACTGTTTATATTTATGAATGTTAAAGCTTTTCGATAAAAAGGGATAATAGGCTCAGCTTCACATAAACTTTCCAGTTAGATCAGATATCAACTAAAGTGTCACCGTGGGGTGGTAGGCAGGCGCCTAGTCATTTTAGGATAGGGGCCTATCACTAGAAGTATTATAGCATGTCTAAGGTGTATTAAGAAGTGAACATAAAGAATGAATTAAGTGCATCTAAGTATAGCAAGAGACAAAATGGTACTTAATGTAAAAGAAATGGGTAAATGTGTAATTTGTTCATTTCAACATGGACCTATATACTTAGACGTTACTTGTGGGCAGGAATTTTGGATATGGTTGGTAGGATTTATGAGCTTGATGTGATGGAATTGATAAAAGAATTATCCCATAAGCAAATGAGATGTTGTTTACATTGGATGTGTTTTTACGTTGCTCTTGCATGATAAGACTAAAGTTCATTGATTTAGGATGATTTTCTCACTGGATGGATAGGATGCACTGAATAGACTTTTGTAATTAGGCCATATCTTTACCTGTAGACCTTCAAATTGGAGAATTCAAATTGGAGATTAAACTAAAACGTAGATCTAAAACCTCTACTGCCTCTAAGAATTTTGAATTCTAGCTTGAAGTTGAGTTCTATATGTTGTCCCTATTTTCAAGCAGCCTGTAGTGTTTTAGCTATGTTTCCCTTAATAATTAATCAAATTTTATGAAATTTATGCCATTATAAAATTAAGAAAAAGTAAAATGAAATTAATTGATAATATTATAGGTCAACGTGGGAATTAAAGGAAGAATAAGGACCAATATGCAATTTTCTAAACTTAACGCATTTCAATCATTTAATCTAAGAATGCAAGAGGAAAGTGATCCTTTTTAATTGCTTTATTGAGTTTGCAATAGTTAATGCAATCTCTCTTGCCTATGATGGTTCTTGTGGAGATAAACTCTCCACTTTCACTCTTCATGATGGTCATACTGCCCTTCTTCAATACGTATTATATCTGGCTAACCTATTTGCTATCAAATGTTGGGATATGATACATTTATCTAAAATCTTGACTACGTCTCTTTAACCACTTCCTTTATTTGAGGATTCAACCTTCATTCATGCTCCCTCACTACTCGACTTCCTTCTTAAAGGTTTTTCCTATGCATACAAGCATTTGGGCTTATATCTCAAATGTTGGATATCTATCATCTCATGGCCTTCATCTACTTCTTAATAACTACTGCTACCTTACTCTTTTGTTCCCCATCTAATTGGACTGACCGTTACACCATCTGGATGATCTCAGCTTTATCTCAAAGTTGTTAGCATTGGCAGTCGAACTCATGATGCTAAACTCTACACCAGTCAAGTCTAGTTTAGTGTAGTCAAATATGGTTTTTGGTTAGTCAGGCATATTGTATGATTCTTCAATGTCTACTTGACCACCTAATTCTTCTATTTGACGATCTAGCTCAAACCCTTACAATTATATCCTTCAAAGATTCCTGTGCGTTGTTCTTTCGATCTTTGGGTCTGCATCTTTTAAGCTCTCAGAAGTGCTATGGGTCATAAACTGACTAAGAGTCTTGATCTAGAAATACAAGCAAATTAATCAAGTAAAATAACATAAAATAAAAACAAGAATAAAACATAATAAACTAAAAATATCTAAAGTAATAAAATTGAGGTGTTCCTAATATTATTGTTCCTAACAACGATGCCAAAAACTTAATTGATATTTTACTTTACATCAATATCAAATTAGCCGCAAGTGCAAGGCATAGTTGTAGCTAGCATAGGTAAGTACGATTCAATCCTACAAAGATAGTAAGTATTGGTAATTACCCTTCTCCTCTTATTTAGCCTACAAATTGAATATATATTATTTTTGATAAAAAATGAAACATAAAAAATAAACTAAAATTGGAAACAATGAACATAAAAGACCAAGGAAATCATAAACATAGAAAACCAAGGAAATCACTTAGAAAAATCAATATCAAAGATTATTGTCTAAGTAATGAATCCCCTTAAAAATCATTAAATAATTATCCTTTTATCAAGCAATTATTTAATTAATTATTAGACCTTGAAAATTCTTATCTTATGTTGATAACTCTCTCAAGAATACTAACAACTAATACATTGATTAATTACAAAAATCTTTCTAGTTAAAACCCTATGATTACATTATTGATTTATGAATTCTATTATTAAGTTTGACAATAATTCAAAGGATTTATGTTGACCTATCTCTAGGTTTGCAATCATCTCCTTTCAATTATAGTTGATCTATTAATATGAAGGATTTCTCAATCTTAATTATATGAAATCAAATTATGCACTAATATTTCTGATATATTAAAACAAACATCACAATAAACCAACCAAAAAAATTGCATTGATTAAAAGATTAAGACATATTGGTTCATCACAACTAGACACTAAAAATCGTTTAATTACTCATAATAGAAAATGAAATCAAATATAAGCATGCATAAAAACTAAAACAAAACAAAGAGTTCATAATTCTAATTCTCTCTTTCTATTTTATTGAATCTTCTTGCAAGTTTGGATTTGATGTAGCCTTCTATCGGATATCTTTTGATGTTGATTTTGCATTTTCCTCGTCTCTGGATCAAAATCGTCACCTCTCTGGATGTTTCACATCTCAAGTCTACAACTAAATTTGGCTCCCTTCTATTTGCATCCACTCACATCCTTTTATAGTAAAATTTAGGATTTTTAGGACATACACTGTCTACTACATAAACGTGTAAGAGACCGTGTATAACAAAAAATATATGCATTCTCGATTCTACTCAAGCACTAAGACTTACACAGATAACATACATAGCCGTTTATCTCAAAATTGCCTCGAAACTTCAATTTATGCCACATTTTCATCTGAATTATTCTCTTTTTGGTCCATAAAGGCAATTATAACCTATAAATGCACTTGGAGATAATTAAGTATAAAAAATACAATAAAACTACAAAATATTAGGCAAAAGACATCAAATATCGGTGTATAATTATAGTCAAATATGCATATATTAATAAGGCATGCTTTAACTAAGTATAGCATTATTAAATCATTAAATTTAACTCTGTCAAAGAGTTAACGTTTTATATCTAATATCAAATCTTGCTAACTGATTCAATTGGAGCTATTGAAGAAAAGTCGTCGTACTAAGCACAGCTATAAGTAAAATGATATTGCATCATGCAATCTCTCATATTGTACGTTCCTCATTACATAAATCTATGCTCTTATGGAATTTTGTTGTAAATGTATTTACCAGAGAATCTAATTTAAAACTCACCATAATAATCTCATTGAAATGCTTCAACATTCTCCTACTTAATTTATACTTAGATTCAAAAATTTTAAACTTTTCAAAATTTAATTCAACATTTCGTTTAATACATATGAATATATCACATAAAGTCATTAGTAACCTAATGTTATTACATCCAATACATCACATGTATAAATTTAAAAATTAAATACCATCATCATTGATGATTCATTTAATCTACTAAACTTAGTGATTAATGCCTTTAAAATGCTTAAGATACTAACTTTAGCTCATATTTGATTTTAGGTACACTTTGAAAGTAAAGGAGCTAAAGTGACCCAAAATCATATTCATTGAGTCATCTTCTCAATGTTCATACTCTATTGATTCTTAGAGAAAGAAGAAGAAGAGGATTAAAAGAAGAAGAGACAAGATAGAGTGTGAAAGTGAAGAATAAAGCAAGGAAGTAGCTCATGGCTAGCTAGTGAAGTTGCACAGTCGTGAGCAATCTCATAGTCATGCAACCAACTGCATGGGCATGAGTGTGATACACCACTCACACCCTTGAGGGGCCATGAGAGACCATGCCACCTATGCCTAGGTTTGACTATAAAAAGGAATAAGTTGTGATGGAGGACAGAGGGAGAAAGGAGATAGACGTAATTCTTCACCATTTTACTTCAATTTTCAGCAAATATGGAGGCAACATAAGCTACTCCTTGGTACTTGGTGGAGAAGACGGAAGGCTAACTTCCTGATACTAGTTTAAAGGTGAAATCGACTCCTAGGATGCACGGTTAAGCTTATCTTATCTTTGTTTAATGTTGGATCTCTCTCTTGGAATTGTTTAGGTTATCCTTTGCTTAATCGATTTGGGTATTCATTTCTGCATAATCATACTCTCGTTATCATTATATTGATTATATTATGAACCCATTTCTAGAATCGTTAATACAATTCGTAATTATTATATTTGGATTCATTACTAGAATAATCAATATAATCCATAATTTTTAAGTCGAGATTCATTTGTGGCATGTAATGCTTTCAAATCATTAGGGATAACTTAACCTAGGTTAAATGACTCGAGCTTATATGGTTGTCTATTAGATTAGTCTATTTTCCATATCGTAATATGGCTTCCTAATTAAATCTAGAGAGCCTATTCTAGGTTATTCAGTAATTAAGTTTAATTAATGATCGTATCTTAGTTAAACATAAACTAAAGGAAAACCAAGATTAACAGAGCTTATTGTTATTTTAAGACTAATAATTCTAAGAGAGATGTGAAAGCATTATAACAATGAAAGATGTTTAATCTTGTGTAGGCTAAGATTGACCCGAGAGCTGAATTTCTCACATATTCATCACTTTTATAATACTTTATTTTCTCAATTGCTTCAAACTCAAACCCCCCTTTATTTCCTTTACATTGATAATTTTCATTATGAGAATTAACTGAACATTCCCTGTAGATATGATCCTGACTCCCCACAGCTACAAATTTTTAATATGCAAATTGATGTGAGCAGGAGTAAGGATCATCATGGAGATGACATAAATGACGGAGGCGAGCTTGTCATTCCAGTTGGACCTATATCCAGAGCTAGGACTGAGAGACTCAAGGAGGCTCTCTATGCGCATGTGGGTCAATTTGTGAAGAGGATGAAGTGCACCAAGCCTATTAGCGGAGAGATATCTGAATCACAACCCAAATTGATTCATTTATCTCAAATCCATGAATTGGACTCACTTGGAACTTGAATACCATTATATTGGGCTACGTATCATCACTTAAGCCTAAGAGAAGAGATACGTCTATGATCAGACTTGGAAGCATGTTGGACTAGGCCTAGGCATGTTTTTATTATTCTATTTTGGTCTTATTTTAAGTTATAATTATATTTTGGGCTTCCATATATTATAAGCCCAAGTCTTTTAGCATTAAGCCTAGTTATAAATACTTATGTTTTAGGTTTTTGGAAGACAACTTTAATCATATTGTTTTCTGTGAGTCGTTGGCCATATTGAGAGGAGAAAACCCTCTTATTCTTTTCAACTTAGGAATTGAACTTCACTTGTCAATTGAATCAGATTGTGGTGTGATTTTGATCGTCCTAAATTTTTTGGTTTGTTCTTTACCCGTTATCTAGGTTGCTCAAAACAAGTTCTTCATAAGGTCTAGTAGGTAAATTTGAAACCCTGCATATCAGATTTAGTTTTCGTTAATTCGAATCTATCCTCTTCTTCCTTCTTTGAATCTGAATTTTTTTTATATCTTTCAATTCCGTGAAGCACATTATTTGGCATTAGAGCCTTGGTTTGGAGGAGAATTCTTATTCAACTCCATCAAAATTCAAGAAACTACCACCCATCACCATCCAATTATTGTCGGTTCATCAATTCAGGTATGATTTAACCTTTGACCTAGGGTTTTAATCTTTCTTCTTGTTTTTATTTTAGTTAGAGTTTTCAATTACTTGTTGAAACTTTCGGCTTATATCTAAAAAAAAGTTCAAAAAATTCAAAAAAAGTTAAAAAATTTTGAAAAAGAAAAAAGTCCTAAAAAGTCGAAAACAATCCAAAACAATCCAAAAAAAGAAAATTTCAAAAAAAGTCAAAAAATGAAAAAAAATCTGAAAAAGAAAAAGAAAAAGTCAAAAAAAAAGTCAAAAAATTTTTCGAAAAAACCAAAAGAAAATTTTTCTTTTCTTCTTTTGTTTTCTTTGTTTCGTCATACACATACTTCCTAGTTGTTTCAAAATTTTCACACCCTTTTGATTCTTTTGATCATTTAAGAATTGGTTCTAAGTTGTGAATTGAATTTCATAGGAGGTTGAGTGGTAAAAGGCAAGAGTGTGTAAGCTTATTTGAGGGATTCATTGTCATGACTTAAACACGAAGGGGCATCATTTAAGTGAAACACGTGAGGGAGTGTGTAAGGTTGTTTATCACTAACTATCATTTTATTTACAATGTCACAGGGAGATAGTAATGATGACAACCAAGGGGGAAATGCAAATATTTCTTTCATTTTGAGAGCTATGCAGTAACAATTTGAGAGGTTCAATCAAGCCTTAAATGAGGTTAGGAGACAAATGGATGAGCTCAGGCAAGGGAGACGCGAGGAACCTCAGAGCAGGCGTGCAAGTGTACATCAGCGACAAACACTACCTAGGTATGAGCCAGAGGAGGATGACTTTAAGGAGGAGGAAGAGTTTGAGGTATGCAAACCTA
Source organism: Erythroxylum havanense (assembly GCA_024752395.1). Lineage (NCBI taxonomy): Eukaryota > Viridiplantae > Streptophyta > Magnoliopsida > Malpighiales > Erythroxylaceae > Erythroxylum > Erythroxylum havanense. The sequence goes on along the minus strand of JANTNU010000233.1, from coordinate 15,152,118 downwards.
GGAGAGCTCAGAGAGTTGAGCCATTTAATAGGAGAGATAAATCCATCAAAATACAAATCCCAGCCTTCAACGAAAGGAATGATGCAGAGGCCTACCCGGAGTAGGAAAGGAAGGTGGACTTGGTTTTTGAGTGCCACAATTTTTCTGAAGATAAAAATGTAAAGCTAGCCACTGTTGAATTTACAGATTATGCATTAATATGGTAGAATCAGTTGGTGACATCCAGGAGGAGAAATAGAGAGGTGCCAATGACTACTTGGGACGATATGAAGGCTTACATTAGGTAGCGATTTATGCCTTCTTACCATTACAGGGAGATGCACTAGAAACTTCAGAGACTCACTCAGGGGTCTAAATCAGTAGAGGACTACCACAAGGAGATGGAGGTGGCCATGATCCGAGCCAACATCGAGGAGGACCCAAAGGTTACAATGGCCAGACTTTTTAGTGGACTCAATAGGGAGATAGCCAATGTTGTGGAGTTGCAGCACTGTTTAGAGATTGAGGACATGATGAACATGGCTATGAAGGTGGAGAGACAACTCAAAGCTAGAATGATAGCGAGGAGTGGAGCAAGCTTTAGCTACTCATGGAACTCCAAATGGCCTAGAAAGGGGGGAGAAGTCCAAGGATAAAGGAGTGGACTTCAAAGAAGCACCTAAGAAGCCGATTGGGGGATTTAAACATAAAGGTACTTCCAATACCCAAGCTATTTCTAGTAAAAATTCATCTATAAAATGTTTTAAATGCTTGGGTACTGGCCATATTGCATCTCAATGTCCAAATAAGAAAGTCATGATTATGAGGGATAATGGGATGATTAATTCGGAGGATAGTGGTAGTGAATTTAAGTTTGTTGTTGATAATGCTTTTGAGGATGATAGTTGCTTTGAGAGAGATGTTACAGTGGAAGCATTAGTAGTTAAGAGGGTACTGAGTGCTAGGGCCACAGATGAGATTGTAGATCAGAGAGAAAAACTTTTCCGTTCGAGGTGTTTAGTTGGTAGGAAAGTATGCAATTTAATCATTGATGGGGGTAGTTGCACTAATGCAGCTATTTGGACTATGGCACAGAAATTGGGTTTGACATGCAGGAAACATCCAGAGCTGTATAATTTATAGTGATTTAATGATAGTGCTAGTGTGAAGGTGACTAGGCAGGTTGTAATGCCATTTTCAGCAGGGAGATATAAGGATGAGGTGTTGTGTGATGTGATACCAATGGAGGCTGGTCATATGTTACTTGGTAGACCTTGGCAGTTTGACAAGAGGGTAGCACATGATGGGTATACCAATAGGTACTCCTTTAAGTTTAAGGATAGCAACTCCATTATACTCCCTTTATCACCTTATGAATTGTATGTGGACCATATCAAATCAAGTGAAAGTGAGGAGGGTTCGAGTAGTGAGAACAAAAAAAGTGAAGAGAGAAAAGAGGTCTAAAAGAAAAATGAATTTGGCCTAATGGTGAGTGACTACATAGGTGAGGAAAAGAAAGTGAGATGTATAGGAGAGAAGAGCTCAGAAAGAGAAAAGGAGATAGAAAAGAAAGAGAGAAAAGTGTGTTTGTTTGTTAAGAGAAAAGACTTGAGGAGAGTAACTGGAGAGAAAAGAGCACTAGTAGTGGTGAGATACAGAGAGTGTTTAGTTTCTAACACTAACTCTCTTAATGCTTTGCCTGGTGTTTTCACTCTGGATCATAGGTGTGATGGTTCATTCCAGGTGTTGGAGAATATAAATGACAACACCTACAAGATTGACCTACCAAGTGAGTATTATGTTTCTGCAACTGTTAATATTACTGACCTTTCTCCTTTTGATATGGAATTAGCTTCAAGGACGAATCTTCTTGAGGAGGGAGGGACTAATGTAAGTAGGAGTAAGGATCACCATGGAGATAGTGTGCGTGACGAAAACGAGCTTGTTATTTCAGTTGGACCTATGTACAAAACTAGGACTGAGAGACTTAAGGAGGCTTTCTATGCACATATAGTCCAATTTGTGGAGAGAATGAAGTGCACTAAGCCTATTGGAGGAGAGCTATCTAAATTACAACCCAAATTGATTCATTTATCTCAAATCCGTAGATTGGACTCACTTGGGACTTGAAGACCATTGTATTAAGCTGTGTATCACCACTTAAGCCCAAAAGAAGAGACGTGCCTATATAAAACTTGGAAGCGCACTAGACCAGGCCTAAGCGTGTTTTTATTATTCTATTTTGGTCTTGTTTAAATTTATAATTATATTTTGGGCTTCCATGTATTTTAAGCCCAAATCTTATAGCATTAAGCCTAGGTATAAATATTTCTGTTTTAGGGTTTTTTGAAGACAACTTTGATCATATTGTTTTCTGTGAGCCTTCGACCATATTGAGAGGAGAAAACCCTCTTGTTCTTTTTAACTTAGGAATTGAACTTCACTTGTTAATTGAATCAGATTGTGGCGTGATTTTGATCGTCCTAAATTTTTTGGTTTGTTCTTTACCCGTTATCTAGGTTGCTCGAGATAAGTTCTTCGTGAGGTCTAGTAGGTAAATTTGAAACCCTGCATATCAGATTTAGTTTTCATTAATTCGAATCTATCCTCTTCTTCCTTCTTTGAATATGAATTTTTTTTTACATCTTTCAATTCCGTGTAGCGCGTTACAAAGTTAGGTAAATTTTGCAACTCAACACATGTTGTTAAATTTTGGCATCATTGTTGAAGAGTGTGGTGATTTAATTTTCTTTTTTATTTTAGTTGCTTTATTGCGTATATATTTGCTTATAATCATTTCTTTTCTTTATTTGTTAATTTTTAAACGTTTTTTAGTGTTGGTGTATATTAGTGACAAGATTTGACGAGATCTCCTCATGGAGAACCTGAACAACTTGATCCGGAGATCAAAAGGACATTGTGGAGGAGAAGAAGGGAAACAAGAACCACTCCAAGAGTAGAACAATTGTTTGAATTCAAAGAAAAAATGACAAATCCAAGAACATTACTAGAGTTG
>JANTNU010000233.1:15023853-15034923 GCA_024752395.1 Erythroxylum havanense | reverse complement strand
ATTGGAAAACAAACACCCCATTTTTTTGGTTTTTAACCACGCTCCTTTGTAACTGTATTTAATCTCATCAAACAAAACCCTAAGGGTTCTTGTAAGAAGCAATCGCCGCCAGATTGATCTTACCCGTCAAACACTCCTCATTTCTTTCTTTTTAGACAGCTCGCTGTATTTTTCTTCCTTAACTTCCTCAAAACCACCTCCTCTCACAACCTGTGTTCCATTCCTTTACATGGAGACACGGCGCTGAAGCTGTGTGATTCTGTTTCAAGGAATTTATTCTTCAAGGGAGTTTCCCATGTTTTAATTCTTATCTTTACGCCTCATATAATCTCTGGATTTCGTAGATTGGCTTCTCAAAAGATTTAATAGGCGTTAAAATTTTGACCTTTGTAGTTTACGGTGACTATCAGTATGGGTTTTAGCATTTTAAGTTGCTTCTACGTAGAAATTTTTGGTCTTTAGCACCTTTTAGTAACAGTTGATACTGGTTTATTGAATCAGTTGTTAGATTGTACTAGTTAATGATCAAATTGGGTTTTGACCATGCTCTCTGAATTGGGAAGGAGACCGATGATAGGCGCACGCGACGCATCTTTTGGCGACGATTTAGAAAAAGAAATAGGGTTGTTGCTACGAGAGCAGCGTAGGCAAGAGGCTGATGACCGTGAGAGAGAGCTTAATTTGTATAGGAGTGGTTCTGCACCACCAACTGTTGAAGGTTCACTGAATGCAGTCGGGGGCTTGTTAGGTGGTGGAGTTGGTGGTGGTGTTGGTGCCCCCCTTTCGGAGTTTGCTAATGGAAGCACCAGAAATGGGTTTTTGTCTGAGGAGGAGCTTAAGTCTGATCCAGCTTATTTGTCATATTATTACTCGAATGTTAATTTAAACCCTAGGCTTCCACATCCTCTACTATCAAGGGAAGATTGGAGGTCTGCGCAAAGATTGAAAGGTAATTCAGTTTTAGGTGGTATTGGAGATAGGAGAAAGGTGAATAGTTCTGATAATGGAAGTGGAAGGGCCGTGTACACGATGCCACCGGGGTTTGACTTGAAGAAGCAGGAAACTGAAATTAATTCAGACAAGGTGCACGCGTCTACAGAGTGGGGTGGCCATGGACTGATAGGTTTACCTGGATTAGGACTTGGAAACAATCAGAAAAATCTTGCTGAAATCTTTCAGGTGATTACTAATTATTGTTGTCGATATCTGTGATTTATATGAAATTCTGCTGTTACTGTGCATTGTTTCTTTACAATATTGTAGGCATCAAAAAGCTCTTTTACTTAACCACGTTGCTTGGATTTTATTGACTCAAGTTAAAAGTTCCACTCATGAATATCATGTAGTATGATGTACTGATACAATATCTGTGTTATTGACTCAAGTGGGGGTAGTAATATGATTTTTATAGTTGTTTGGGTGTCTCTCAAGGCTTTCCTTGAATTTTCTTGTCACCATATCTTAAGATGAATAATACAAAGATCTGTTGCTTCAATATTTGGTCATGGTAATGTGCTTATTTGTTGATTTGTGTGATGATGATTATAGGTAACTGGTTTGGTGTATTTAGTTTGTCAGATGTGAGCTTGTCTGTAACCATGCGCATTCTGATCTCTTTTACTTGCCATTTTTGCAATCTTGTGTCCTATAAGTAGTTTCTCCAGTTACTCTTGGTCAGTGCTTGTCATGAATGATGAGATCATTTTTGTTGTTATTTCCATTGCAATCTTGTTATAAAAATTGCTCTAATTTCACCTCTTCTTGCAATTCACTTTGATTATTTTTTACTCATGCTTGAGATTTATAATTCTACAAGTTAATGTTATCACTCTGTGTGTCAACAGATACAATTCATGAACTGAATACTGAGCAGCCTTTAACTTAGTGAATATCTTATTTGGTATGCATATTGACTTCTTTGTCATATTAGAAAAGTTTATCCCTGTCGAACAATGTCGGTGACTTCTATCTCTGTAGCATCAGTTAGATTCTCGTACATATTTTTCACCACTTCTTGTTTTTCTTTCTTATGTTTTCAGTCTGAGTCTTGGTGACGGCATTTTCATTGCACTTAATTGGTACTAGGGTCTGTCTCAAAGTCATTGTTTTATTCATGCAGGATGACTTGGGTCACTCAACATTGCTGAAGCGAAACCCTTCAGGTCCAACTAGCTGCAACACGTTTAGTGAGAATGTTGAGACTATTGGTTCGGCTGAAAATGAGCTGGCTCATTTGTGCTGTGAATTATCCTCTGGAGATAATTTATGTAGTGGTGCTAATGGTCAGGGTTCATCTGTTCAAAATCCTGGCCAACCATCTTCATATACTTATGCTGCTGCTCTTGGTGCTTCCTTGTCTAGAAGTGCTACTCCCGATCCTCAACTTGTTGCTAGGGCTCCTAGTCCCTGTCCTACTCCGATTGGACACGGTAGAGCTTCTGTTTCTGAGAAAAGACCTATCAGTTGTAACATATTTAATGGTGTCTCATCTGGGATCGATGAAGCTCCAGATTTGGTAACAGCTTTATCTGGAATGAAATTGACAAATGGTGTCATAGATGAAGAGAACCACTTGCCCTCGCATTTTGAGCAGGATGCTGAAAACCACCATGATTATCTATTTGGTCCTACTGGTGGTCACAATCAATTGAAGCAAAATGCATACTTGAAGAAATCTGAGTCTGTTAAGTTTCATATGCCTTCTGTTCCACAATCAGCAATGATTTCATACTCTGATTTGAATAGAAGTAATGGTAGTGGGTTAGACATGAATAGCTACCCCTTAGTATCTGATAGGCAGGCTGAATTGCAAAAAACTGGTGTTCCATCTGATAATTCATGCTTGAAGGGTTCACCCGCTCCCGCTATCAACACTGGAGGTGGCTTGCCAACTCAATACCAGCACCTGGATTCTATTAATTCTTCCCTTGCAAATTACGGATCAAGTGGGTACTCCATTAACCCAATGTTGGCTTCCCAACTTGGGACTGGTAATCTGCCACCATTATTTGAAAATGCTGCTGCAGCCTCTGGAATTAACTTGAGAGTTTTGGGGGGAAGTTTGGGGTCTGGAGCATCTTTAACAGCTGCATCTGAATCACACAACATTGGAAGAGTCGGGAGCCCAATGACGGGGAGTTCCCTTCAAGGATCTTTTATTGATCCAATGCATCTGCAGTATTTGAAGACATCAGAATATGCTGCTCAGCTTGCAGCTCTCAATGATCCTCCTATGGACAGGAATTACTTAGGTAACTCATATGTAAATTTACTTGAACTTCAGAGAGCTCATGTTGGAAGTCTTTTATCACCTCAGAAATCACAGTATGGAGTTCCTTTGGGTGGTAAATCTGGTGGTTCTAATCATCATGGGTATTACGGCAGTCCTACATTTGGTATTGGCATGCCATATCCTGGAAGTCCTCTGGCAAATCCTGTTATGCCCAACTCTGCTGTGGGAGCTGGTAGTCCCATGAGACAAAATGAGCTGAATGTGCATTTTCCGTCTGGGATGAGGAACTTGACCGGGGGAATCATGGGACCCTGGCACTTGGATGGTGCAGGTGAAAGCTTTGGATCTTCTCTCCTGGAGGAATTTAAGAGCAATAAGACAAAGTCTCTCGACCTTTCAGAAATTACTGGTCATGTTGTTGAGTTCAGGTGCTTACAGTTTGAAAGTTATTTCCAGTTCTACCATTACACTCTGCTCTTAATTTACATGCATAATTTGGTGTGTCAGTGCTGATCAGTATGGGAGCAGATTCATTCAACAAAAACTTGAGACAGCAACAATGGGTGAGAAGAACATGGTTTATCAGGAAATTATGCCGCAAGCTCTTGCTTTGATGACTGATGTATTTGGTAATTATGTAATTCAGAAGGTATCCAATATCTGCAGGTGTCTATTTTTGCATATTTACATCTCTATATATTTTATATATTAAGTTACAACTCTAGCTTTGTGTTTCTGAATACAGTTTTTTGAACATGGACTTCCGTCACAGCAAAGAGAACTTGCTGGCAAACTTTTTGGTCATGTTTTAACACTTAGCCTTCAAATGTATGGTTGTCGGGTGATCCAAAAGGTATCAATAAGTTTGCTATGCACATCTTTAAGCAATTGACCAAGAATTGTACTATACTGAAATGAAGTGAATGGGTCAGCCAAAATCATACTATATTATCAGGATAGTGAATATTAGTTGGGAGAGGAGGTTGTTTGTCACTTGTTTCAACTCTGATGCTCTAACATATGATAACTTTATAAGATTATGTAATAGTACTAGTTTTCCATTGACTGTAGTTACTGAACTAAGACAATAATGCTGATGTTGAAGTTTAAAGCAATAACATTTCTTGTTTAAAACTGTTTAGGCCATTGAGGTTGTTGATTTAGACCAGAAAATTAAAATGGTTGAGGAACTTGATGGTCATGTCATGCGATGTGTACGCGACCAGAATGGAAATCACGTCATTCAAAAGTGTATTGAGTGTGTACCTGAAGAAAATATACAATTTATTGTCTCCACCTTCTTTGATCAAGTTGTAACCCTGTCCACCCATCCATATGGGTGCCGTGTGATTCAGGTTCAAACTCCTTTCCAATGCTTTTCTTCTCCTAACATTTTTTGTCAAGGCGTATTTTATGATTCTGAACACTTTTGGCTGTTCTCTTTGTTGCAGAGAATCCTGGAACACTGCCAGGACCCAAATACCCAGAGCAAAGTTATGGATGAAATACTAGGATCTGTTAGCATGTTGGCACAAGATCAATATGGAAATTATGTTGTCCAGGTTAGTAACTTTATTCGTGAAGGTTTCTACCCCCATTTGAATGTTTTACTGTATTGTTTTGTTGTGTTGCACACAACAGTGTTGCTGTTGTTGGTTTTGTTTTTATAAGTTGGATTTAATTTGAGATTCCCTTATACAATCTATATATTTGTATTGTGGGTTTATGTTTTCTTGCTTTGCTATCAAATTTGAACACTGATCTTTTAGTTCCATTTGTTCCTATTCCCAAATTCTTTTGCTTAAATAGGTGACAGTTCCATGTTCTTTACTCGAATTGCCAGGATGTTGCTATCAGTTCTGCACATCGTGTAATTACTACAAGTCGTGAATAGAATACTTGTAATTTAACTTGTTTGTGTCTGACAAGTGGAGTTTTATTGAACTATAGCTTTTGATTGAGGACCTCCTTAAAGGGTACGTACATAAGTAGTTGCAATCTGCTCATTTACGTGATGCAAAGTTGTGGAACACATCTATTACTAATCTGTTTAGCTTCTTGTTTCTTAGTATTCATCTATCGAAACCAAATGTGTAATTAATGAATATTGCTTCCTCTTTGTGTATAGGTCTCTGTTATTAGAAGTTTGGAATGTTGTTACTTGGTTGCACCTTTTATGACTGTCTCTTTAGCTCTTTTTAATGCTTTAATTTGTACTATGCCTGGTTTTGATAATGACAGCATGTACTAGAGCATGGAAAGCCTCATGAGCGATCTGCTATCATCAAGGATTTAGCTGGAAAGATTGTTCAAATGAGTCAGCAAAAATTTGCCTCCAATGTTGTGGAGAAGTGTTTAACTTTTGGTGGTCCAAATGAGCGCCAATTACTAGTCAATGAGATGCTTGGCACTACTGATGAAAATGAGCCTCTCCAGGTTTGTAATTTCCACAACTTCTTTAGAAACTTGGACGAAGTAACCTATTATATCTGTTAGACATCATACTTGCAGTGACTATGTGATGTTATGAGTGATGTGTTGTTTGCTACATTTTCCTTCCAGGCTATGATGAAAGATCAGTTTGCAAACTATGTTGTACAAAAGGTATTGGAGACTTGTGAGGATCAACAGCGTGAGTTGATCCTCACACGAATAAAGGTTCATCTAAATGCATTGAAGAAGTACACCTATGGGAAGCATATTGTTGCCCGTGTGGAGAAACTTGTTGCTGCTGGAGGTACTCTTAACTCTTTTCCTTTTATGAGTGCATATAAGTTCGACATATATGCCTAAATTGACTTTGGAAACAAACATAAATACTATGGTATGATCTTTTTGCTTGGTTACTTATGCGTTGCTAATCAACTGCTATCTCTGAACTATCCATGAAGCAGAGTAACAGCATACATAGAATTGGTTACAGTTGTTTGTCCAGCATTTATCTATTACCAATTATTATTTTTTTGATGTGAACTTAGTGGTACTATATATTTCCCCGTCATGCTGCATTAGTTCTATACATTATGCCAATATGCAAAAGTACTAAAATATGTACCTCTACTTTGATAATCCGTGATGATCACCATTTCACTCCAACAGCAAATTGTATACATGCTAGATTGGTGGGTCATACTTGAAACAAGGGCTTTGAATATGTCTTGTTTTTGTGTTTTGAATATGTCTTGTTTTTGTATTTATAAATGTTTTATTTTGTGTTACTCATTATTGCATAATATACTTGCAGAAAGGAGAATTGCAGCGCAGGCAATGCACCCTGCTTAGGTGGCTTAGGAAAGAAAGTTCTGTACAGCTAACTGAGGGTAGTGTGAGCTTCCTCTCTTTCTTTCTTTTCATATCTCTGCCTTTGTTTTAGAAGGTACGAGCTTATCGGAAATAAAATGTTTGCTTGTACTGGAATCTGTACATTGTGTAGCTTAAGGTTTTATACATAGAGTTGAGCAAGCTGAGGTTCACATGTTGATCACCTACTGCCCATGCATAGGAGATTGACTATACAGGTTCTAAAGGGTGTAAAAATGATCCAATGTTGAGGTAGTCTAAAACGTGACTGTACAAATGATGCTAAGCAGAGAGCTGTTAATGATTAGGAGCGGCCAGTTTATGATGTATCGATATTATGACATATTCCTTCAAAGGTACATTTTTCTTATGGTATTTAGTTTAAGTTGCTTGGGCCCTATGTGATGGGAAACATGATAATGATATGTGCACTTTTAATACCTTAGTGTTTGTCGTGTATTCTTGCTTAAGAGGACGGCATTTCATTTTGGAGTGCTAATCCTGCCGACGATCTCTCTCTGGAAGTTAAACCGTTGTATTTCAGAGAGCATTTTGATGCATTAAGCTTCCTTGGGTTTAACAACCATACTCCTACTGCTTTGTGCATGACCCTGACCTTCAGTTTTGCCCACTGGTTTTAACTTGGAATGCAGAAAGCTACTAAAGCTAGAAAAGAGAACTTTTCCAACGATGGAATTCTGAACATCTCGTGCCCCGTTATTTGATAAAGGCATTGGTTGTTGATTGAAGAGATATACCATTTCCTGACATTTATTTACCATTCTTTTGTAGACTAGTCATGTAAATTCTATGACACTCCAGGAACCTTGAAATTTTTGTTCGATACATTCTTCATCTGTCAGTCTACGAAATTGTTAGATAAAATAAATATAATAAAACATAATCATAAAGATCATATTAGATAGGATCATTTGTATATGCATATAATAAACAAATAATCATATACTTGGATTTCCGTTAATAGTTTCTCTGGTTAAAGAACTTTTATTGGCTTCTCTTTCGTTTAGAAGTTCTCTTCTGTCAGAAGTTTTTGTTGTTTTCAGATTCATTATATCTGTTGTCCTTTTTTTTAAGTGCTACACCTTTTAACAACCTTTGGTGGTTATGTAAGGGAAAATGACTTTAATAGCCCTCATGGGTGTATTTAATTCATTCTCTCTCATTTACACATGAAGGGTTTTAATCTAGTTAAAAAAGCAAACTTTTTGCAGTTTTCATACTTGTTCAATAATCGGTGTGACCAGCATATGATGAGAGCACAGTGTTATATATCTGTTAGAAGTATATGACATCTTGATTTCACAAATTTGTCCTGAAATTTATGAGTTTTTGAGTAGACATTATATACTATAGGTTATATTTTGTATTTGTATTTTTTCCTTTGATCTCATTTAGTTTTGAGTTATGGCTGTATTCAAGTTCTTTACTAAAAAGACAATGGTCATCTATGAATATTTTCCATACGAGTCAATGATCTAAATTAAATGATCTTCCTCTATTCTCAATTCTCTTTTGAATTAAATTTAATTTGCTTTTTTAGAATTATTTCATAGGATCGCATCTTTTATGATCTTTTGACAATAACCTAAAGTAACAAATCTTAAATTCAATTATCAAGAATGAAACAAGAGTTATAAGAGTATATGATAAGATTCTTCTTATCCTCAAGGGTCTTTCACAATGTAAGATGAGATCTTGCAACTTACATTAATCTCCTTTTTTTATGGTCAGTTGTGTACGTATGGTACGAGTTATGTGCTACGGTATTTATCCATTTCATTTAACTTGAACATCTTTTATTTAAGAAATACCATACAGATGATAGTTCAAACATACTCAATATTTAACTTGAGTTCATTTATCTACTCAAAAACTTATTCAGAATTCACATTTGGCAACATAAGACAGATATAGTGATTAACAAATCACCTTGAACCAATTTTTGTGGCATTTGTTGTTTAAGTTTCTTGCTCTCAATTATTACCTGGATAATAAACTTTAAACATGCCTCATCTCTAGCGAGCATAAAACACTATAGGTGATTTCTCGTGTGAAAAGGGCCAATCTATAATCTCTCATATAATTATGATTCATCCAAATAAATATATTTATACACAAACATATATATTCATGAATCAAATGATACAATGTATAATTTTCATCATGTAGTATATTCAAACATATGACATTTGATTGAGTGAACATACATAGAGAAATGTTTATCAGTACATTTCAACATCTACGTAGTCCTAGAGACTTTATATGCCCAATGTATACATCTCTAGAAATTGGCTTTATCATTGGGTTTGCTATCATATCTCACGTAGATATATATCTCATGTTCATTTCTCCTCGCGCACCTATATCTTTCACATAATTATACTTAGTATCTATTTGCTTTATCTTACAATGAAATTTGGGGTCTTTAGTATAAGTGATTGCAGCTTGGCTATCACAATTGATGGTCACTAGATTAATTTCACTTTTAGTGACTTCCAAATGAACTAAGAATCGATGAAGTCACACGGCCTCTTGTACTGTAGTTGAGAATGCCATAAACTCAATTTCTATTGTGGATAATGCAACGCAAGATTGTTTCTTACTTTTTCATGATATTGCTCCATGGTTTAGTACGAATACATATCTTGAGGTAAATTTTCTTTTGTCTAAATCTTCTCCTCAATCTACATCTGTATACCCTTGTATACATAGATCATCGCCTTGATAATATAATGTATAGTCCACGGTTCCCTTTAGGTACCTCAATATTCTCTTTACTGCTTTCCAATGTGCTTGACCTGGGTTTGATTAATATCTGCTCACCATCTCAATAGCGTAACAAATATCTGGTCTTGTACACATAATTGCATACATAAGACTTTCAACTACACTAGAGTAGGGAAAATTCTTCATTTGTTCCCTTTCTTGTAGCGTTGAAGGGAAATTTCTCTTACTAAGGCCTTCATTTTTAGCAATAGGATTGTCTATTGGTTTGCAATCTTATATAATGAATCGTTCAATAATTTTTTGAATGTACATCGCTTGTGAAAGCGATAACAATCTCTTCGAACGATCTCTTGAAATCTTGACTCCAAGAATGTATGTCATTTTACACACGTCTTTCATATCAAATTCAGTTGATAACCAATCTTTGATTTGCGTAAGAAATACACAGTCATTACAAGCAATCAATATATCATCCACACATAAAGATAAAATCATGAATTTATCTTTGGGTCTTTTAACATACACACAATGATCTTCATCGATCATTTGAAAATCATACGAAATGATTATGTTATGAAAACGAATATACCATTGTCTTGAATATTGATTCAGGCCATAAATTGATTTTAATAATCGACATACTTTATTTTCTTGACATGCCTTGATGAAACCTTCAGGTTGTTCTATATAGATTTATCATCTAATTTTCGATTGAGAAAAACAGTTTTTACATTCATTTGATGTAATTCAAGATCCATACTGGCTACAAGATCCATACTGGCTATAAGATGGATTGAAACAAACTTCACAACAGGTGAAAAAGTTTTCTCATAATCAATTCCCTCCTGTTGTGTGTATCCTTTTGCTACAAGACGTGCCTTATATCTTTCTATATTGCTATCAACTTTTCGCTTAATTTTGAGAATTCACTTGATTACAATCGTTTTATGCCCTTCAAGGAGATCGACCAAGTCTCATATTTAATTGGAGCTTAAAGAAACCATTTCTTTTGTCATTGCTTTCATCCATTATTCTTTAGTAGGGTCAGTAAGAGCCTCGTTTACATTCCTTGACTCTTCTTCCTCTTGCAGAATAATCATATTAATTTCACCTTCAATCTCAAAACGAAGTCGGGGAATTATTCCTCGATTATTTCGTCTTAACCGAGATTCATCATAAATAAATTCATAATTGATTTGATTACTCCCACTAGGATTAGTCATTATAGATAATCTTTCTATGGAATTGCTCTCACTTGGTTGAAGTTTCCTATCTTGATTCTTCATAACAGAATCATTCTGATCAAGCGATTCATACAATAATAGTTCTTTACTTATTTCGCCTTGCGTAGGAAAATCATTCTTTAAGAATGTTACATCTCGTTATTCAAATTCAGTTACACCTTCATTACCTTGTTCACTAATAAACATGTATCCTTTTGAGTGTTTTGAGTATCTAATAAAAATACTTTTTCTCCCTCTTGAGCCTAATTTTTCATGTTTATGAGAGAGATCATAAACATAGGCTGCACACCCTCAAGGTCTGAGACTTGACATATCAGGTCTCCTACTAGTCCACAACTCAAATGGTGTGCTAGTAACTGATTTTGTGGGCACACGATTAAGTACATAGATGGCTGTTAGCAATGCATCACCCCAAAAGTTGATTGGTAAATTTACTTGAGCCATCATGGACCCAATCATTTCTAATAGCGTCCTATTTCGTCTTTCAACAACACCATTTTGTTGTGGGGTTCTTGAAATTGTTAATTGCCTTTCTATTCCTTTCTT
>JANTNU010000233.1:14776853-14792607 GCA_024752395.1 Erythroxylum havanense | reverse complement strand
CAACATTAAGAAAGTGTAGTACGTTCTGTTTGGACCGAACCAGACCATTCTGATATGTTACGTGTTTTGATTTGTTTATGTGTGTTGCAATCATGTTTAAATTGAGATATGGAAAAGTGAAATTTATTATGAAAAGTTGAAAAATATTGAACGGTTTGAAGAAAGTGTTTGAAAGACTGTAAAGTTTGAAAAAAATATGCCTTTTGGCAAAAGTTTATGAAAAATGATTTCCGCTTATTTTTCAATTTATAAATGTGTTATCCACGAGCTTCCGAGCTCACTCCCCCCTTTCATCCCCATCTCCAGGTTTCGAGCAGGAGATTGGATGAAAGAATGTGAAGAAGTTTGGTCCGATTTTGCATTGTGTGTATTGTTATGTGAATTGAGATTTGGAATATTTTGTAAATGGCTTAAATTGCCGTTAAGTGATTATGATATTTTTCAGAATGTATGAAGATTATGACTGAATGTTTGAGAGTATGAATTTGTATGATGAAATTGTGTATGAACTTGGAAATGAGATCAGTATATTGAATTTCAGTTATGAGAATATTCTAGAATTAGGTTTGTGTTTGTGTGTACTGAGATCCCGGAAGGAGGGTCCGGTTGATTCTGATAATTGTATGATTGATTAGAATTTAGAAGTGTGTTTTGAAACCTTTGCAGGTTTGGGTTAGGATAAATGAAGTCGTTATGCTGCTGAAATTTCAGTAAAAAGGGTTTAGAAAGTGAGTTTGACAATTGATAGGGATGTATAAGAAGATGATTAATAAGAATTAAGTAAATTGAGAATTGCATGAGGAATAGTTTCCTTTACATTTGTATGGATAAATAAGATTATGATCAGATTTAGAGATTTGCATGAGAATGATTTTTCCAAAAGTGGAATTTGGGTTGTGTGATTTGAATGAGGTTGACTAATGAGGTAAGAAATGAGAATAAGAAAAGAAAAAAATTTTATACCGGATTTCGGATATGTCTTAGTTTAGATTTCCAACGCGATGCTTCTTTAAGATGATTTTTGCACGGATGTCGGACATTTGTTAAGTATCGATTCCGCTTCGCTTCATTTTGCTTCGGTACTTCTGTATATCATTTCGCTTCGAAACCGTTTGGTTCGATTAGTTATTGTTTCCACTTTCATTTGCTTTCGTTTTCATTCGATTCCGTTTCGATTCTGTATTCGGTTCGCATTTGCTTTGCTTCCGCTTGCTTTGTGATTCGAGTTCGCTTTTACTATTCGCTTCCGCATTTTGTTTCCGATTTGAAATTTTGATGCGAAATTTCCGTTTCCTTTCGCTTTCGTGTCCTTCGTTTTTCGTTTTTCGGTTGGGATCCGATTCCCAGATCGGGTCCCAACACATTTCTTGCTGGGCTTACTCACCTTCTTATCCTCTTATAATAATGTTATTTTGTCTCCTTCTAGAATCTAGAACCCTCACTCTCAGTAAGCTTAATTATCCTTCCCTGTGGCTCAGAATCCTCTTTCTCTCTTTCCTTCCCTGTTCCTAACCTCGCAATATTTGTAGATCCCTCTTCCCTCCCTACTCTTGTTGATCCTTCTTCTTTCCAAGCCTTTTAAAAGTTCTGGTGTCAAGTTTTTGGCAGCCACTGGCTTTATAGAAAAATCGGGATATACCCTTGAAATGTCTGCCCTAATCTCTTGTAATGTCACTTCTATCGAGCTTCTTAAAGCTAGTAAAATGAGATAGGTAAATACCCGGTTGTGATATATCTTGGATAAATAAAGAAGCACCTTTGCTCAGATGAAATATTAGGCTAAGTCAACATGGAATAAAATGGTGCTACAATTAGTCCTTGTCACCGAGCAAGGTTATTTAGTTTCTTGATTCTTAATGTTGTTAGCATGTCAAGAATCCTTGATTAATATCTTTGGCACTTCAAAGGAAAATTCATGTCACTATCAAATACAAATCAGAAATGTCACTTTGGGAAGGTATAAATTCCAATCAAATTTGGATGAATTTCCAAATTTTTTAGCTCTAAAAATAAGTATTTTTTTCTTTGATAAATATAAATTTGGCCTAAGAAGAATTGGTTGCATCATAGTTTGCCTAGAGATTAAAATTGACAAGGAGTAATTTAACACCTTGACAAGATAAGGGTACGATTGAGTCTATAATTATTCTTTCTTATCGATACAACCCTCCAAACAATTGAATAATAAACATGGAAGCCTATAAAAAGGATATTTGATTTAAACAGTATTATTTTCGAAAAATCTCAAGATATAAATTTGGAGGGAACTACATCAAGTTTGAATAGTGATTTTAATTTTATTGCAAGCCTTAATATTATTGCTAAAGATAATTAGGAGGTCCGCTCTTCACTCCTCTTTGCTGCTTGAGTTGGTTTAATAGATCCACCTAGATTGTAGGTCTTTACAACTCAGTCATAGTTGACCATCCTTAAAATTAAGGAACAACCACAAAAACAGTTCAAGAAGAAGGGTATACCTTCTTTATGATCCCCAAATTAACGTCTATCCTAGCCTGGAATACTAAAGGACATAATTAAGTAACAAGTATTACCCAATTTCTTAATCTCCAAGAAACCCAACCCCATCCACTTCTCATTATGTTTGACTCTCTTCCTTTTCTCTGAGAGCATTTTAGGTATGAACCTCATTTTTTTCATCTTGACTATTTTCATCCCCTTCCACATTTTCCTACCCTCTCTGTCTCTCTTTGTTTTACTTTAACCTTTAGTTTTTAGCTTTCTAGGGGTATTCTAGTCTTTCCCTCTTTTTTCTAAACCTCCCGCCAACTTTTCTTACGTTTTTTTTTTGGTTGCCTACAAGTTGTCTTAGGAGGGTCACCTTTAAGCCATCCACACCTAGACTAATCCCCACTCGAGCCAAGTACGTCTCTTAAGGGAGGCAAAGCTCTGGCTCCAAGTTTTAAATAACTGCATACATAAAAACGATTCGAACTCGTAATCTCACTTAAGTCAGGAGAATCCCTTACCAACTCACCTGCGCCCTGGGGTTTTTCTTAACCAACCTTTTCTGTGTTGTTTTCCTACTGTGCTACTTTTTTTCCATTTTGAGACCTTTCTCTAGAAAATGCCAAGCAAACCTCCCATAACATCTTTAATTTTCCACCATTACCGTTCCACTGTCCTACCCCTTCTCCAGAATCCTTTTCCACACCGCCTGCAGCTGCATCCATTTCCCAGAAAACATGGAAATAAGTTGTTAGAGATCCCTTTACCTCTAATTTATTTTTCAAACTACTCAATGAAATGGAGTGGAAGCTTATTGTTTGCCCTGACCTTGAAACTCTACAAGAAGGAACAAATAATTGAAAGTCCACAATTGTGAGATTCTTTCTTGACTAACAACTAGCCTTCCCATAAGTATCTCGATAGGCCAACAAACTCTGGAAAAAGAGAGCCTAATAGATGTTTTACTCTCTAAAGATAGCCTGGTGTTTTTCACTTTCTCCTCCACAACTGCAGCTCATAAAATCCTCAAAAAAGGTCCATGGCATATGAGGAATCAACCGATTTTTTTACAAATACGGTAGCCAAGTTTGAAATATGAAACCATCAAAATCCAAAGCCTCCCTATTTGGATAAATTTTGATAATGTTCCCCTTGAGTACTAAACTACTCAAGGTCTCAATCAATTAGCTAATTATATTAGGAAGCCTTTATGTATGGATGAGAATATAACTACAAAAAAAATCATATGCTTGAATTCCCAATATTATTGAAGTATCCAAAGACCTCCCGATTGAGATCCCAATCAAATGTCTAGGATATGATAATAAGTGGTGGGAGGATAACATTGCCAATTCTTATCCCCCTCCCAAAAAAAATCACATAATGAAATCTAGAAAATAATTAAGAAGTTATTTAAGGCTAGAATTTAGCTGGAGTTGATGGGTTTTGAAGAAGATAACCAATATGTGGATAGTATGTTTCTAAAAATCAGATGCAGCTGTTATTGATTTTAAGGAAGGAATTTTTGAATTAAACCAAACTTCAAATATTATTATAGAAAAAGTCCCCAAGCAATCCGATAAAGTTGCTCTTTTTAAAGAACAATCCTTGATCAACAAAGAACATGTTTCCATATTCTACATTTTTGATATAGTTGTAAGGGAGCAGAAGATAGTAACTATACCAACTTTTGTGAATAATACTACTCTTCTCGACATCAACCAAGTAGATACTTCCAATCCCACCTTATATCACGTGGGGATGCTCCTACTCCAGCAATAGAATTTAACAATAATGAAAGTACCAACTGTAACTCCTTCTGTTACACAAAACTTATCAGCGGCAGATGAACGATTGAGCTCTTTACAAGGAGTGAATGGAGATGAAAAAAGGTACAATTTTCTAAATTGTGGTAAGAAGAAAATCACAAAGGTTAAGGGGAAAGGACCTAAAAGTATTTCTGTTTAATATGTCTAGAGGAATATACTTTCCTTTTAAGCTTTTAACTTTTAAGGATTTTATTATAAGACAAAAACCTCTCGTAGTAGGCTTGCTTGAAACAAAAATCAAGTTGGAAAACCTTAATAAGTTAAACATTTTGGATGCCCAGTGAAAGCTACTTACTAATCATAGCTATCATGTCGACAAATGTATCATTATCTATTACAATTCTGATGAAATAAATGTGGATTTGTTGGAAACAAATGATCAGGTCATGAATTTTCACATCCTACTTTTGCAAGGAAATATTGATATGAACATCTCTTTTGTTTATGCCAGCAACTTTGAATTCCAAAGAAGAGACCTATAAAATAATTTCATAAATCTCAATGAAATTATTAGCTAACTATAGCTGATATATGGAGATTTTAACTCTGCACTTTACGCATCTGAAGGTCAGGGCAGTACCAAACTAAAAAATCTCTACTGATTTTTGAGACTATGTGTATCATCTTAGTATGATAGATCTCAAATTCGTAGGCACTCTTTCACTTGGTCTAACAAACAATAATTAACTTGGTTCATTAGGAAAAAGCTTGATCACGCTTTAGTCAATGATAATTGCTACACACTTTTGCCAACAGTTTTTCCAAGTTCATAGACCCACTTTTCTCGTATCATACTCTCATCTTTGTAACAAATCTGCTTCAGTATTCTGTAAAATATCATCCATTTTGATTCAACAATTTTCTTATACATGATCTAAGTTTTGTATTGGCTTGTATGAAGGTTTGATCATTTGGTTGTCGGAACCAAACAGTTCTGTTGCATCCAAAAATTAAAGTTCATAAAAAATGAACTCAAACTGCTAAATTCTTCAAAAGGATCTACTACTATCGACATTAACTATCGACATTAACTCCACTAGATTGGAAGTAGTTAAGCTGAAAACCATGCTTGCATCTAGACCTGATGATCATCAACTTACTGATAAAAATAAGATAGCACTCTTGAACTATTTACATCCAGTGAGCAATCAATCTTTACTTCTTCAATAGAAAGCACGTATTAACTGGTCATAAGATGGGGACAGCTACACCAAGCTCTTTTCCAATTCGATCTTACCCAGGAAAAACCATAATAAGATCTTCTCAGTTACTTCTCATGAGGGTGTATTACTCCACAATCCTCGAGATATACAAGATAAAGCTATCAGGTTTTTCTTCTCTCTTTTTGATACTAGTGTTTCATCTAATGTCTCTCTCCCCGATTTAAGGAAACTTAATTTGTGGCCAATCTCTCATATTGATTTTAACCTTCTAACAAAACCATTGGATGATAGTGAGATCGAGAAGATTGTTTTTATATCAATAGAAAGAAAGCCCCAGGGCCAGATGGTTTTAACAATTTTTTTTCCAGCAATCTGGGAATATCATTAATAGTTTTGTCAAAAATGCTATCCACAAATTCTTCTCAAATGGTGTCCTTCTCAAAGAGATTAATAAAACCTTCTTATGCTTGATCCCTAAAGGCTCAAATCGTTCCACTTTTGAGGACTTTTTCCCTATATCATACACCAACTTTCTCTATAGAATTATTTCCAAAATCCTGGCCACAAGATTGAAGAAGGAAATTTCTCCTTTGATAATTGAAAACCAAGATGCTTTTTGAGTGATAGAAATATTGGTGAAAATGTTATCCTTGTACAAGAACTGTTGAAGGGATATTCTACAACTAAAAGCCCCCCTAATTGCAAATTGAAAATTGATTTCCACAAGGCTTTCGACAATGTCAACTGGAAATTCTTATGAACAATGCTTACAGTATATAGGTTTCCAACTCAGTTCATCGACTGGCCTTCTGTAATCCCAAATTAATACAAAATGTGAAAAAATTGGCCTATCCCCTGCTTCTTAAATGATCTTCTTTTTTGCAGGACTAACTTGGATTCAATCCACTCCTACATGCGAACTATTGAAACTTTCAAGCAATTCTCAGTCCTCCAAACCAACTTATACAAGAGTCACTTTCTCTTATCCAAAAGTTCTTACTCATTAGAACCTCTAGTAGCTAAAGCTACAAGAATGCAACTTAAATGCCCCTGCCCCCGCCCCCCCAACTAATATCTTAGTTTCCTAGTGTCAACAAAAAGGCTTAACCATTTCGAATGTAGGCCTCTCTTAGAAAAGATCTAAAAAAGAGTCAATTCTTGGGTGAATAAATCCCTTTAATACGCGGGTAAGTTGTAGCTTATAAAATTTGTCCTCAACTATTTGCATGTTTATTAGAGTACTCATATTTTCTTATCTCAAAGCATCATCAAATCGACAGAAAGGATTCTAAGATGTTTTTATGGAGTCACCCAAATTTGCAATCCTAGAGCAGCTAAGGTTAGATGGTCTGACCTTTGTTATCCGAAAGAAAGTGGCCCCAATATTTTATCCATCAAAATCACAAATCATGCTTTGATTCTCAAGAAATTTTGGTGAATATTGGAGAATAAAAACAATCTTTGTATTAAATCGTTGCATTCTTACTTCCTTAAAGGTAATTGCACATAGGATATCAAGCCAAAGGCTTCACCCTCCACTTCCTCTGTCAGCTTCTAAAACTAAGAAATGTAGTCCAACAAGAGGTCTATTATAAGATATGCAATGGTAAATTGGTCTCACTCAAGTATGATAATTGGTCA
The DNA here is from genome assembly GCA_024752395.1 of Erythroxylum havanense. NCBI lineage: Eukaryota > Viridiplantae > Streptophyta > Magnoliopsida > Malpighiales > Erythroxylaceae > Erythroxylum > Erythroxylum havanense. The sequence goes on along the minus strand of JANTNU010000233.1, from coordinate 14,785,508 downwards.
GGCCTTGGTCCACTGATACACTCTCCTCAACACTTGAGGATTTCTTCACTACACTCTCGGCACGCCAGGCTTTGCTTATTCATCAATGGTAATTATTGGATCTTTCCACATTTTTTGTAGGATCTCCAACCATGAACCCCCAAATATACTCTCATGCAACACCTTTTTTAGAAGGATATTCCACTTAGCAACGTTACTAACAAAACTATAGTTAACTTAGTATGTAGACGGGGCTACAAAGTCTCCTGATTCACAACGATTTGAAGTAAGGTTTTACTTCTAAAGTTTCATTTATTTTCCAATTGGCAATACAAAACAAGCTAACCACTACTGCTAGAATGTCATATTTGCAAGTTGATAAATCTTGTTTGATGTGCTTATTGCATAATGAATCATAAAACCATCTTCCATTTGAATGTCCCTTCAACAAATCTATTTAGGATTATATTACTGCTAAATGTTCATGATCTGATCTAGGGGACTCTCTTACAGACATTACATATAGAATCTCAACTCACATCGCCTAGTCGAAACTAGATCTTCATATTCCTACTATCGCACTGGGAATTTGTATCTATACGCTTTGTCAGTAAATTTTCTTCTAAGGAAGCTTTGATATCTATGATTATCATCGAAGTCTAGAAACTCATTTTGATGAAGAAGTTACACTTGACTTGTAGCTCAAACATACGTTTCTCACTACATAGTTAGCATAACTTTTCTATATGTATTTTTACCTTACTTTTCTTGTTTTTAATTCTTTTCCTTCAAAGGTAAGGTAGATAGGGGTACTCCCTCTCATTTTTAGCTTGTATGACTCTCTTATCAATTAATTAATTCTATTTCTTTTCTTAAAAAAACTTTAATGTCAGAGTTCTTATAACTTTTGACCCTAAACAAACTAAGCTTGATTCTAATATTATTAGAGACTAGTTCATCCCCTTAATATCACTTTTATTCATTCTAAGAATAAGCGTTTAGTCTTTTATATATACAACTTGGCAAGGAAAACTCTTTTGGATAATCTTATACTATCTTCGTTAATGTCTCAGTTCCTTAACTAGTCTTAAGGTATTTCAAAAATACATTTTTCTCATATAAGGCTAACAGCCATTATTTGATGAAGCATAATGCAAAAGATTCTAAAGACTACTTGACTAGATCGACACTTAAGGACTTATATCACTATGGCCTATAATTTTCTTAGAGTAAAAAGAAAAAAAAAAGGTAACTTTCAATTAAGAAAAAAAACTAGATAAGGCCTTACTTAATTGTCATTGGCTTTCATAACTCAATGTTACATATGCTCATGTCCATAACCTATTATATTCAGACCACTTTCCAATGGAGGTCTTTCTTAATTGTTTCTTTGGTGTAACTAAAATCCTATTTTATAGCTACTATCAAAGGGGGGTTAACAAAAATATTATTAAGACAGTTAAATGTATAAAGAGATTTAAAGCCATTAAAGAGTAGCTAAGGCTCATAAACTTAAAAGCTAGAAACAATACACTTTTACTTTTTTAAAAAATGTAAGTAATAAATTCATTCAAAAAAGTGGAAATTACATAGTGATTTGAATTACATCTCCTAAAGGTGGAGCTTGTATAAAATTCCAACTAACTACAATGCAAAAACTACCCAATAGCAATAATTTTTATATGCTTATATGCATCTTGATCTAATTAAAGATGAATTGTTGATTAGAAGTGGTCATGATTGTCATCCTTAGTTTGAAGCTGAACCATATCCAATTGTATTCCTTGTAATCTTCCACTTTCCAAGAATTTTGTGTTTCTAATCCTCCAAATATAATGCACCAATATAGCAAAACCAGTAATGAAATCCTTTAGGTCCTCTCTTCCAATATGTTTACCCAAACTAAGCAATTCATCCAGGACCAAATATGCCGAGGAATTCTTTCTAAAGTTGTCTAGTATGATAACACTTGAAGAAAATGCTATCTAATGTTTTAGTCTCTCTAGAACATGAAGGACAATTTTTTTTCTGGAATCTGAAACTTGATTCTATCTCTAGTTCCCAATTTCTATAATACTGCTAACCATAAGATGAAAGAGTAAGCTTGAGCTATACTTGATCCCCATATCAATTTATAAAGAGCAAACTTGATAAGAGGACCTAACAACAATTGTTTAAGTTGTGAATTTATGAGACATGTAACTCCCATTTGATTTCATCTTCCCGCACCTAATTTAGAAAGTACATTGTCCAATGCTCAATGATTGGCAATTGTTGTTTCAAATTAGCACTTGCACTTTGGTTTCTTCAGGGATTAATCCTCTTAAAAATAAAAAGAGTTGAGTGTTACAAAAGGTCAATATAAAGTAGTTAGGAGATGAAGTCCAGGTCAAATACCCTTGGAAGTAGCTATTACAAGGCAAAGATTGATCACATGGGATCAAACAGGAAAATTAATTGTGAAGCTCAAATTGTCATTAGATTAATCCAAGATATTTTTCATTCTATGAGAATTTTGTTGCTAAATTTGTGCATGTCTTTATATAACTAAAAATGCATCCTGATGCTATTGATAGTGCTCCTTAAAAGGTCTTATGGAGAATTGGTAGTAGATCTTAAAGTTCTACAATTCCTTTCATTACAAATACCAGCAACTATGTATGCAATGCCTATGAAAACTAACCATCTATCTCCTTCAATGCAATGCTCGATTTGATTGTTCCATACTGTGATATTAAACCAAACAGTTGGAGGATCGTTTATACCACAATATGCCATAAAGGATTTCCATATGATATTTGACTAGGAGCAAGAGAAGAACAAATGGTCATGATATTCATCTTGAACTTTACACAAGGAACACAAATTTGGGATTTGAAAATATTTAAAAATTTATCCATAATAACTAGCTTTAATTTGAATGCTTTCCATAAAGTGTGTGCATGTCTAAGGTTGTGGTTCTTGCACAATACCACATAATGCCAAAGAACTTATTCTATAGACAAGTCTAGCTTAATGTTTAAAGAAATGACTAGAATGTTCTAGCTTCCACATTATTTTATCTACTTGCCCTATTAGTCTGAAATTGATATTGAGTAAATTATAGTTTAGGTATAGTTGCCATTATAACATTGCTTCAGAATTGTTAACACATAAGCTACATTTTCACTTCATATATATGATTTTTAAAGAAATAAAGATCATGAACTAAATAGGGGAGCCTCCTGATTAAACCAAAGATCAGTCCAAAAGTTGAAAGTTTTTCCATTGCCTATTTGATAGTTATAATGAGGTTTGAGTTTTTTCTCTAGCCTTTCCAGTGTGCTTAACCAAACATAATACATTCTTAGGAATAAGGAAGTCTCATATGGACTTTTCCTTGATATAAAAAGGCATTAATCCATTTTACCCAAAGGAATTGCCTATCTTGGATCAATCTCTAAACCTTCTTAGTAAGCATGGATAGATTCACAAAGTCTCATATGGACTTTTCCTTGATATAAAAAGGCATTAATCCATTTTACCCAAAGGAATTGCCTATCTTGTATCAATCTCTAAACCTTCTTAGTAAGCATGGATAGATTCACAACTTGGAATTAATGATACAAAGACCCCCTTGCTTATGAGGTAAGCAAGTTCAAGCCTATTTAGCTTTCCTATTTTGAAATCCAATTTATATCCATACAAAAGAAAGTCTCTAGTTATTCTATCAATTCTCTTGGTGATATATTTCAGAATATCTAACTAGGATCCTTAATGAAGTGACAAGGAGGAGAGAACATAATTGATAAGTTGTGTTCTTCTAGCAATAGAGAGTTCCCTATGACTCCAGCAATTGATTTTATTAATAATTCTATCTATTAGGAAATTATAGTCACTAAAGAAAGGATTCACTGATGAAATAGGTATTCCTAGATAGAACATAAGAAGTTATTGAATCTTGAAACCAGAAATAGAAGTAAGACTAGAAGTTATGATGGAAGCACTTTCGAAAATGTGGAGAGAACCTTTTTTTTTTGTAGTTGATAGAAAGACAAAACGAGTTGGTCAAAGATGAAGGGAATTTTAAGAGAAGTGATATAATTGCAATTAGCATTAGAGAATAAGAAAAGATCATCAACAAAGCATAAACTAATAATGTTCAGCTTCTTGTATTTACCACAAAACTTGAACTTGGGATCTCTATCCTCCACTCTAATTAATAGTTTGTTAAGAACCTCTATGTCAATTAAGGGCATAAGGGGATAGGTGGTCCCATTGTTTGAATCCTTTTCCCATTTGATAGTCTTTTTAGGAGCTCCAATTATTAAGATCTTGAATGAAACTGTGATGAAGCATTGCTGCATCTAAGCGATGAAGGCCGTTAGAAATCCATATGCATGAAGATTATGAAGGTCCAATCTAACATATCATATGCTTTCTAGAAGTTTACTTTCAAGGAATAGTTCTTATGACCTTTTTTTCCTAGTGTAATTCCTAAAACGTTCCTGTATAATTGAAATGTTATCTCCAATGGATCTTCCAGGAATGTAGGCTCCTTGACTATAGTCTATCTGGCGTAGCAACTCAGAGAGGAATTTATAGAAGGTGCTGCAATGAGAAATAGGGCATTAATCCCCAAAACTAATGGAATTGTTACCTTTAGAGATTAACTTGATTAGACTCCTATTAGTTTCCTTTAATATCTTGGGTTTGTTATAGAACTCCATCACAGCATCCACTACCATTTTGTTGGTGATATGCCATGATTTAAAGAAAAAGTTGGCATTGAAATCATTAATATTAGGGGCTTTCTTAGGGTGCAGAGATTTGAAAGCATGATTGATCTCCTGAATGGTGATTGGAGAAGAAAGAGTTATGAACTACTTACTAGAAATTTGATCTTGAACTATTTCTTTGATGAGCCTAAATAAAGATTTAGTGATGGATGTTGAACCAGGAAGATTAGGAAGTGTTCTTCAGTAGTCCTAATGATTAGAGCATGTGACTCCAATGTGGATCCTGAAGAGTAGATGGAGTGGATTTTGTTGGAAGTATTCTTCGAGGAGATGACCTTGTAGAAGAAAGTAAAATTTTGATCTCTATGTTACAACAAATCAACCCATGATCTTTGCTTCAAAAGGGAATTATGGAACTTCAATTCTTGAGAATAATTTCTTAAAGCATGTTTCTCCTAATCAGTAAGTAAGTTGGAAGAAGGATTGTTATAGGTAGCTGATTAAGCAGCAGCTAGTCCTTTCCTAATAGTAGATATAAGATAATAAGTGTTTCTAATGTTCTCCATATGGAACACGTTAATCTCATTTCTTGTGGTTTGGAGATTCCTTGTGAGTTTGAACTGCTTAGTACTGAAAATGGAGCATTAGGACCCATCTCTACCACTTAAAAGAAGTCTACAAAAACAATAAGAAATTTATTAAAATTAAAAGGAGAATGTGAGGAATTGGGGCATCCAATGGTACTTATAATGGGAGAGAGATCAAAGAGCTTAGAATTGGGGAAAAAAAGGAAGGGGGAGGGGGTAGTCTACATCTAGTCCAAATTAGTTAGGTATTTATTGAGATTTCTTCAAATGAATGAGGTCCCAGTTTGCTTATTACTTCAAGTGAAAAAATTTTCTCCAAAAGGAATGTCAAAATTTTAAATATCATCAAGGCATTTCTCGAACTAAAAACAAGGTTATTTTTATGCAATAACTCGTGATTCATCAGATGTGACAGTTGCATTGAAGTCACCTAGAATGAGCCAGGGAGAATTGGTGATAGGTGTAATGTTTCTGAGATTACTCCATAAATATCATCTTTGAAAGGGACAGTTAAAAGCATAACCCAAAGAAACATGAATTCTAGTTTTCAGTTCAGAGAGAACAACTTCTAGGTGAATGATTTAGGCAGTGATGAAGGTATTGAGAATTAAGATCTTTGCTGAATTATTCACCACAAGGATCCTACCATTGGGTGATCTCTATAATTGTGCATTAGTTTCCAATGCAAAAGGTCTAGCAAGTCACATTTATCATTTTTTTATTTAAGACTCTAGTATGCGTAGCAAGAAATGCTTATTGTCTAAGATGAATTATATTATCAAAAGTTTTTTCTCAAGGGAATTAAGACCCATGATGTCCCAAGCTAAGATAACCATGATGTATAGCCTGTGAAGGATCTTTTTCTTCTACTGGATCTCCTCTGGTTGGTAGGTGAAAACCAAAATCTTCAATTCTTGTATCAGTAGAAGTGAATTACTTTATAGGGTAGATGAACTGATGTGGTGGGTATTAAGAACTTTTATTATCTGCTCAATACTAATGGAGATTGTAACCACAATATTCAAAAGAATGATGCCTTGATTAGCCTTATCTACTTGATCAATGGAAGTGTTGTTGTGCTCTAGAATAGTTATATCTCCATCATCTAAAGCTGAAATTTTCATCATAATACATATAAATGGAAAAGCCATATTTGAGGACCTACTAGTGGGTTTATAGGACTTTTTAGAAGTAGGATTTAGAGGCTTCTAGGTATAAGATACATTGACAACATCTTTCAACAAGTTCCATGATATCATTCAGTCTGAGCAACATAATTTCCTCAGGAAAATGTATCATTGCATCAACCACCACACACTTTCTAGCATAATTGATCCTGTTTATCTCTACTGTGGCTTAGACCATGCATATTAGTTTACCCATAAAGCTAGATAGATGGCTTAAACAAGATGTTGTTTAATATTCAATGAGAATTCTATTAATACGCATCAAAAATGGAATGTTTGCTTGCTTAATCTCCTGACAATTGACCCCTAGTCTCCAATTATGTAGAATTAATGGCTTGTTGTTGACTTCCCAAGGTCCAGATTCTAATATTCTTGAAGCATCTAATTTGCTATGAAAATTGAACAGGAAAATATCTTAATTATTCACACGAATATCTTGAAACCTAGTGATTTTTCGGTTGTTCCATACCTAAGCTTTCATGATAGGGAAGGAGATCCTTTTGTCAAGAAAAAATCTAATAAGAGTAGCACTCCCTGACTCTACATACGCCCTAACAGCTTCCAAAGGAAGTACAACTCTAAAAGCATCAGAAGGTATGTAAGAAAGTTTCAAACTAGGATTAAAATTCACTTATTACTTGAGTCCAGGAATTTTTAGGGATAATAACAGGAGGAGGAGAATTGTTGAAGTCAGAGCTCATATTAGAGATGGTAGAGAGGGGATCCAAAGATGAAGAGTTAAGGCTAGAAAGAGGGGAAGTAGAGATTGAGGGTTGGCAGAAGGAGGAATGGAAGGAGACTTGGAACATTCACTAGAAAGCAGCACCTGGAATTGCAAGGGCAAAGAAGGGAATTCAATAGTGGAACACTGCTCAAGGTAGATAGGAATACTATTAATAGGCATGAAGCTGACAGGAGAGAGAGCTATCAACAAACAAAAAACCAAAATAGATAACAAAAAACTAGAGAAGAAACCAAAAGGAGAAAGGGTTGGGGGAGCTTCGTACTCTACATTCTCACTCTTTTTCACATCAACAATCGGTTTTTCTAAATCAATAAAAATTCTAAAGTTATAACTATATTCTTTCTCAAGAAATACAACCCCTTCATTTAAATTGATTAATTGAAATCACTATCTCATCAAAACCTTTAAGAAAGCATTAACTTGTTCTATTAATTACTTTATTAGATTTGACTCTAATGTAAAAGATTTAGGTGGTCATACCTTTAGGATTTCAAGTCACTATTATTATTGATTCCAAGATTTGTTCAAACATATTATTTCTTAATCCTTATATATGAAATATGAAATATAAAATTGAACCAAAACATCAAATTTAATTCAAACATAATAATTAAATATAAATAGTTCACAAGAAAGCTTTGGTAATTCACTAAAACAAAGAATCAATCCAAACAAATAGTTCTAAAGTTCATCACATCTAACTCAATTGTATGTTGTAATTATACTAAAATTATTATAGTTCACATTAAGTATCAATTCTCAAAATTAATAAAGAAAATTAAAATTAGCTGAATTATCAATACTCTTGATTGCTTATCTAAACAAATTTAATTACAAAATCAAAAAATTTACAATGAATTATCTCAATCAATCATCTTTTAAAGTAAAAAATTTCTTAAAATTGTTCCCTATAAAGCTAATCATAAAATTAATAATAAAAATAAGGTCTATAATTAATTAGTTCCATCCCCAAACTAGATTGTAGATTTTCATTAATAGATGAAATATAAAGAATAAGGAAAAATTAAGGAAAATAAAATATAAAAAGAAGGAAAATTAAGAAAGAAAGAGAGAAAAAAATTCTTTAGCCCTTTTTGTCATTTGCTATTTATATGAAGTATGATCATCATCTAGAAATTATTTCTCTCCTACAGAAAAAATCAAAGTAAACATAAAAAAAAACAATAAAGGAACTAAATGAATTAAAAGATAACTAATGTAAATCCAACTGTCAAAAAAGATATCTAAGTTTAGTTAAAATCATTTAGGACAAAGAAACAATCATCTAAATTGAATGATCATAGTAGAAAATTAAAATCTTAAAATCTAGTCACATCATCATAAGTCTTACAAAAACTGTTGTGTAAACGATCTAGAAGGGGGGTTGAATAGATCTTTTAAAATTTTTGAGAATTTCTACAAGAAAAACAGAAGTTAAA
>JANTNU010000233.1:14746683-14762811 GCA_024752395.1 Erythroxylum havanense | reverse complement strand
CATTTCATTTAACTTGAACATCTTTCATTCAAGAAATACCGTACAGATGATAGTTCAAATATACTCAATGTTTAACTTGAGTTCACTTATCTACTCAAAAATTTATTCAGAACTCACATCTGGTAACATAAGATAGGTATAGTGATTAACAAATTACGTTGAACCAATTTCTTTGCGGCATTTATGGTTTAAGTTTCTCGCTCCCAATTATCACCTAGATAATTAACTTTAAACATGCCTCATCTCTAGCAAGCATAAAACACTAGAGGTGATTTCCCATGTGAAAAGGCCAATCTATAATCTGTCTCATATAATTATCATTCATCCAAAAAATATATTTATACACAAACACATATATTCATGAATCAAATGATACATAATGTATAATCTTCATCATGCAATATATTCAAACATATGATATTCGATTAAGTGAACATACATAGAGAAATGTTTATCAATATATTTCAACATCTACGTAGTCCTAGTCACTTTGCATGCCCAATGTATAAATCTCTAGAAATTGGTTTTGTCATTGAGTTTGCTATCATTTCTCGCATAGATATATATCTCATGTTCACTTCTCCTTGTGCAACTATATATTTCACATAATTATACTTAGTATCTATGTGCTTTATCTTATAATGAAATTTTGGGTCTTTAGTATAAGCGATTGCATTTTGACTATCACAATTGATGGTCACTGGATTAATTTAGCTTTTAGTGACTCTCAAATGCACTAAGAATCGATGAAGCCACACAGCCTCTTGTACTGCAGTCGAGAATGCTATAAATTCGGCTTCCATTGTGGATAATGCAATGCAAGATTGTTTCTTACTTTTCCATGATATTGCTCCATGGTTTAGTACGAATACATATCCTGAGGTAGATTTTCTTTCGTCTAAATCTCCTCCCCAGTCTGCATTTGTATACCCTTGTATACATAGATCATTGCCTTGATAACATAATGCATAATCCACGGTTGCCTTTAGATACCTCAATATTCTCTTTGCTACTTTCCAATGTGCTTGGCCTAGATTTGATTGATATCTGCTTACCATCCCAACAGCATAACAAATATCTGGTCTTGTGCACATCATTGCATACATAAGACTTCCAACTACACTAGAGTAGGGAATATTCTTCATTTGTTCCCTTTCTTGTGGCATTGACGGGAAATTTCTCTTACTAAGACATTCATTTTTAGCAATAGGATTATCAATTAGTTTGCAATCATGCATACGGAATCGTTCAAGAATTCTTTCAATGTACATCGCTTGTGAAAACGATAACAATCTCTTCGAATGATCTTTTGAAATCTTGACTTTAAGAATGTATGTCGCTTCACCCATGTCTTTCATTTCAAATTCAGATGATAACCAATTTTTGATTTACGTAAGAAACACACAATCATTACAAGCAATCAATATATCATCCATATATAAAGATAAAATCGCAAATTTATCTTTGGATCTCTTAACATACACACAATGATTTTCATTGATCATTTGAAAATCATACGGAATGATTACGTTATGAAAATGAATATACCATTTTTTTGAAGACTACTTCAGGCCATAAATTGATTTTAATAATCGACATACTTTATTTTTTTGACCTGCCTTGATGAAACCTTTAGGTTGTTCCATAGAGATTTCTCCATCTAATTTTTCATTGAGAAAAACAGTTTTTATATCCATTTGATGTAATTCAAGATCCATACTAGTTACTATAGCTAGAATAAGACGAATTGAAGCAAACTTCATAACAGGTGAAAACGTTTCCTCGTAATCAATTCCCTCCTGTTGTGTTTATCCTTTTGCTACAAGATGTGCCTTATATCTTTCGATATTGCCATTAGCTTTTCGTTTAATTTTGTGAACCCACTTGTTCCCAATCACTTTACGCCCTTCAGGGAGATCAACCAAGTCACATACTTGATTTGAGCATAAAGAAACCATTTCTTCTATCATTGCTTTCATCCATTCTTCTTTAGTAGGGCCAGTAAGAGCCTTATTTAAATTCCTTGGCTCTTCTTCCTCTTGCGAAACAATCATATTAATTTCTCCTTCAATCTCAAAACAACGTAGGGGAATTATTCCTCGATTACTTCGTCTTAACCAAGGTTCATCATAAACAAATTCACGATTGATCCGATTGCTCGCACTCGGATCAGTCATTATAGAGAACCATTCTATAGAATTGCTCCCACTTGGTTGAAGTTCCTCATCTTGATTCTTCATAACAGAATCATTATGATCAAACGACTCATATAATAATAAGTCTTTACCTATTTCGCCTTGCTTAGGAAAATCATTCTCTAAGAATGTTACATCTTGTTATTCAAATTCAGTTACACCTCCATTACCTTGTTCACTAATGAACGCATATCCTTTTAAGTGTTTTGAGTATCTAATAAAAATACTTTTTCTCCCTTTTGGGCCTAATTTTCCATGTTTATGAGAGAGATCATAAACATAGGCTGCATTCCCCCAAGGTCTGAGACTTGACATATCAGGTCTCCTACCAATCCACAACTTATATGGTGTGCTAGGAATTGATTTTATGGGCACACAATTAAGTACATAGGTGACTGCTAGCAATGCATCACCCCAAAAGGTGATTGGTAAATTTGCTTGAGTCATCATCGACCTAATCATTTCTAATAGCGTCCTATTTTGTCTTTCAGTGAAACCATTTTGTTGTGGTGTTCTTGGAATTGTTAATTGCTTCTCTATTCCTTTCTCATCACATAAAGCCTTGAACTTTTTTGACAAGTATTCTTGTCCACGATCAGTTCATAAAGCTTTTATTTTCTTATCTAATTGATTCCCAACCAAGTTCATGTATTTTATGAAACAATCGAATGCTTCTGATTTATGAGAAATCAAATAGATATGGCCATACTGAGTATAGTCATCTATGAATGTGATGAAATAAATTACCTCTTGTCTAGCCCTTACATTCATTGGACCACAAATGTCAGAATGAATTAATTGCAATGGATATAAAGCTCGTATTCCCTTTCCAAATGGCTTTCGTGCCATTTTACTAACTAAAAAATGCTCATATGTAGGTAGATCTACTTGACTTAGATTACCTAAAAGTCCTTCTTTAGCTAATCGACTGATTCGATTTTGACCAATATGGCATAGTCTAGCATGCCACAAAGTTGCATCATTGTTGGAATTACTAGATGTAAATAATGAATAACTAATATTATTATTTTCCTTTAACACATCCAGTATAATAAAACTATCCAATAAAAAACCATAACCATAATTAATAGATCTAAGATACAAATCCATTCCACCACTGTGGAAATTTATATTAAACCCAAGTTTAACTAACATCAACACAGATAAAAGATTCCTATGAATCTGTGGAGCAAATAATACTTCATGTAGGATAAGGGATGGCCCTCCACGCATGTCCAATTTACATGTGTCAATTCCTTGTACAGCAACTTTAGAATTATCACCTACATAAAGCCATCGACTACCATATGGGAGTTTACGAAACTCAACGAAGGCATCACGATCCTTCACTACATGGTTGGTTGCTCCTGATTTTGCAACCCACAAAGGATGTGATTCAGTTAGAAAAATAGAACAGGAATATTCACAGAACAAATGTTTGTACTATAAAGTTGTACCTTCTTAGGCTCAGTATAATCTCGATCAAAGTGGCCCTTATTACCACAATTATAACATTTTACATGTTTCATATTCTTCTTCTTGAAGGGACGTTTTCGCTTTCCATGTTGGGTCCATTTTGCCTTCTTAGATTCCTGAGGAGAGTGGTTGAATTTCTTATTCTTTTTTCACTTATATCCACCATGATGCTTGCGTTTCTTATTTATAGTGCCATGTGTGCTAGAACTAACTGCATATGCCATAGAAGACATCTTTGAGGCTTCAAGATGCTCTTCCTCTAAGATAAGATGCCTTGTAGCATCTTCCATTATCTTGATGTTTTCATTATGAGTTAGGTGCATCTTCATATGCTCCCAACTTTGAGGCAGTGAACGAATCACATCTTGCACTTGTTGTTCATCAGATAGCTCATAATCAACATCACGTAACTCACTTACCATGTTGGACATTTTTCTTAAATGTTTTTGCATTGTATCATTTGAGTGGTTCTTATAAGTATCAAACTTAATTGTAAGTGACCTCACTTTGGCCACTGAAGCACCTCAAAATGAGCAGCCAATGTGAACTACATGTCTTTTGTAGTTTCGAATTTACGGAACTCACGCATGATATCATTACCCATGTTACTCAGTAATGTGATGCGAGCTAAAGAGTTCTTCTTTTTCCATAATTCATATGCATCACGGTCCCTTATATGTTGGGCTGTAGTGCCCTCCTCAGGAATGTCCATGGTTAGGTTTAATGGCTCAAGAGCCTCTTGCTCTTCCAAGACATATTGGATTTTCACACTCCAGAATTTATAATTGTCACCATTGAGTTTCTCACCCCTATTGAGTTCAGCAACAATATTTTTTGAAGTAGTAACCATTTTGAAACACTAAGTTTCTATAATAAGAAAGAAATATATATGCACGTTAATGTCACATTAATCGTTCATAGAGTAAATAATTCGATCACAATTGCTTATGAAATCAAAAATCCACAAATGTGTTCAATCATCATTCATATAACAATCAAATCCTAATTACTTTACTCTAGATGAATTTCTATATAAAATTCATGTAAACATATTACATAAATATTAAGACTTTGTTCTTATAAAACAACATATTGTTTTAATTGTCCTTTAACCTATGAACAGTTTATAGGTAACGAACCCTACGCGGAAATGAGTTCATAAGTTTACATGACACAGTTTGCAAAGCTCAATTTACAATAACTCTTACTATTTCCATTGGAAGTCCTATAGGATATAAATTCCTAATCAACTCCCTTCTACGTATCTTTTTAATAAATGTCATCACTAACAAATTATAAATCTTCTCCTTAGGCATATTATTCCAGAGCATTCATAATAGTTTGCCTTAAGGTTGAGGTAATGTCATAAGTAGACTTTACTTCAACATCTGCATAAGCTAGGCAACCTCCAAAATATAACTCTTGCATCATGTTAATAACTGCAATAACACGTTGTGTTAGACCATCTCCAGGCATTAAACGCATGTTGACTAATTGTACATACATGCTGCCAATTCCTCTCTTATGTGCCTCACATCAAATAAGCTTAGGCGTTTTCTTAATAATAGGCATTTTCCTGAAAAACAAATATTTAGGAAAAAAAAGTTCACAAAATAAATAAATTATTTTGTCTAACACATAGTGAACTAATGCCCATATTATGGAAATAATTTAATTCTATTAGCAATTTTTTGAACTATTCAAATTATGCTATTTATTTATAATCAATTAAAAACTTATTTCTAATATAAAATTATTTCTAATTTACATTATAATTGAACTAATAAATTTATTTTTGGTTTAATTAGAAACTAATTTCTAATGAAACTCCTATCTAATTTTAACTAGACAAATTAGTATTGATTCAATTAGAAAATAAACCAATGAAATCAGTTTATTTCTAAGTTTAATCTAATTTCAACTAAACAAATCAGTATTGATTTAATTAGAAAATAAACTAAATAAACCAATGAAATTAGTTTATTTCTAAGTTTATTTTAACTAAACAAATTAATTTTTTTAAATTAGAAAACTTATTTCTAATTCTTTATACTACATTTATATTTAAAACATCAATATAGATATTAATGTCTATTCCAACCTTAATATGTTGAATATCAAAGTCCAAAGCTTTAACCCATTGTAGGTTGTTATTATACATATATCAACACACCAAAAAACAAGAACTATTTGATAAGACTTTTCGTCTTATTATACTTATATATATAACAATGTATCTATTGTTGAGAGCATATATATATATATATATATGTGTGTGTGTGTGTGTGTGTGTGTGTGTGTGTGTGTGCACATGTGCACACGTTGTCTTATCCAAGGTTAGATTGTATTTAGGAAGAAGTATCTTCTTTATCTACGTTTTGTTTTCATCTTGAACAGAAGAAACGAAAAAACAAACAAACAAACCAACATTGTCTTTTCATAGGAAGAAGTCTCTTCTTCATCTGCAATTTGTTTTCATCTTGAACAAAAGAAATGAAAAAAAACAACATTGTCTTTTCCTAGGAGGAAGTCTCTTCTTCATCTACGTTTCGTTTTCATCTTGAACAGAAGAAACTAAAACAAAACAACATTGTCTTTTCCGAAACAGAATGAGAAGAAATGAAAAATAAAACACCATTCATTTTTCACTGTCAACAATCGTAACGAAAAACTAACATTTTAAGTTGGACTATTAAAAACAAAATGAGTAAAACCATAAACGTAAAACTGATGTATGGTATAGCAAGAAATAGTAATATCACAAAAAAGACAGATTTACGCAAGCATATAATAGAAAAAACATTAACCTGCTCTGATACCAATGTTAGAAAATTATACATAATAAAACAAATCACAATGATCATATTAGACAAGATCATTTGTATATGCATATAATAAACAAAGAATCACATACTTGGATTCCCGTTATAGTTCCACCGGTTAAAGAATTTTTATTGCCTTCTCTTTTTCATTCAAAAGTTTTCTCTTCTTTTGTCGAAAGATTTCATTTTTTTCCAGATAGATCATATTTGTTGTGTTGTTTTTTTAAATGCTATACCTTTAACTACCTTTGGTAGTTATGTAAGGGAAAATACTTTAATACCCCTCATGGGTGTATTTAATTCATTAATTCTTCATCATGTTAAAATTATGAACAGTGGTTTAGAGAGCAATGATGGTTATGGAGGCTTGGGCGATTGGGGTTAGGTGCTAGGCTTACAGGCGACTTGAGGAAGAAACAATCGCAGGGTATTGGCCAACGATATCAACACGTGAGGCAGTAAGGTAGAGATGATGGTAGCTGAGCTAGGTTGGGACTGTGAGAGGTTAGAGACAAAGAGGAGAGAGAGAGAAACAAAAAATGTGATAGAGAGTTAATTTTTTTTACAAAAAGGTTCTTCAATTTTTTTTAAATTTACGATACCGCCAGTACTTTATGGTATTTAACCAATATTATTTATTGATACCACATAAAATTATCAACATCAACTGATACCGATGATCGATACCAAGGAGCTACATTTCTCACTGTTTTTCAAAACTTTTAACAATGGATAAGAAACAATATATAATATATTAAATGTTGGATTAAGCTTAAATGAAAGATATAAAAGCATTCATCAATACACCCTACAACGAATTGTAGAATTAAGCATTATTAGGACAAAAGGTGTGGATGCTTCATGCTTCATAATCACTATTCCACTAACCAATTAAAGCAATTTCAAGGACTCTTTTCTTCAAAAAAAAAAAGTATCTTGAAAGTGAAATCATCTATCCAATTTAGCCAATATTGTCTTTTCTTAAAATTATTTATTTTGACATGCCCAAATTACACAAAAAAGAAAACAAGACATGGGGAAAGAATAAGCATATCAGAAGAAGATTAAAACCTCAATAAAACATAACAATTATTGATTTTAAAATTTTGAAAGGCCTGTCGTATAGATGTTGAGGAAAAAGGCCCTGTGTTCAAATTTAGAAAAATGGTATCATAAGGAAGCAAATTGGCAGCAAATTTTCAGTGTTGTACAAGAAATTTTTATTCCACCTTTTATTTTATTGCTAGAAAAGAATATATACGCATATGATAATTGGGCATAAATACTCATTAGAATTTGCCATAGCACACTTATAGCTCAACATATTATTGTTCTAAAAATTAAACTGAGTGTTGAAGGTGAATCATCCACTCAATTATTGTCAAGAATCATCATCAAAACCATAGACTGCACAGCAGTAGATTCTTTTCTCTAACAATTTATTGTTATTCTGTTATTCAAATCAATGGTCCATATTGTTTGATTACTTTCTTTTGTATATAAATATGTACAAAATTTGTGTACAGAGTGAGTGAAAAACAATTAATGCAAAACTTTTGGTTTGACATGGTATTAGAGCATTAATAACCTTAAACGACACCATGGCAGAATCATCTTCATCCCAAACTAACCCTTCTTTCCTATCTATCCCACCCTCTTTACAAAATAACCCCCCTTTCCTTTCTTCTCTCTCTTATCTAGTCTCCATTAAACTCAATCATGACAATTTTTTAACCTAGAAAGAACAAATGCCACCTTACCTCCATGGCCAACGTTTATTTTGATACATAGATGACTCTATCTCACCTCGCCACAGTTCTTGCCAGATGGTACCCTCAATTCTCAATTCTCTCACTGGTTTTAATAGGATTAGTTGATCCTCTCTGTTCCTCTCTCTCCTCTCTCCTCTCTTCAAAACTATTGTACGTCAAGTGCTCAACCAAAACACCTTTGCTTCCCTTTAGCATACCCTAGAAACCACATTTGGCCAATAAATCCTAAGCTCTTTTCATTCAGCTATTCACCCAACTTGCTTTTTTTAAAAAGGTGATTCCTCCATTACCGATTATTACAACAAAGCTTAAACTCTTTCTGATACCCTCGCTACTGCTGTTCGAGCTTTACCTAACCTTGATTTCAACACATATCTCCTCTTGAGTCTTGGGATTAATTTTGACCCGATTGTGGCCTCCCTCTCTACCCGACCCAAACTTTATGTATTTTTTACTAATAATCTCCTCTTAATCTCTTTTAGTTTATGGTTCTAAACTCGTTAATCTCTGTTCCAGCTATTATGTTGCTAAAAGTTGTCAACTACCTTATCCATCGTCATTAACAAAATCACCTCATCAATTGTTTTTAGTCTTTAGGGATGTTTGGGGTCTTTCTCCTATTTTATCCTGCTTTGGCTTTTAGTACCATGTAATCTTTGTTGATGACTACACAAAATATACTTGGATCTTTCCATTACGTGCCAAATCTAATGTTCTGTCTACCTTTTTACTTTTTCACAAACAAATTGACAACATTTTTCATTGTTGTATCAAACATTTTCAGTCTTATTAGGGCAGTAAATATTGCTCCCTTCACAAAGTTCTCCAAATTTAGGCATAAACTATCGAATCACCTGTCCACACTCCCATCCCCAAAATGGCACCGTTGAGTGCAAACATCAACACATCGTCAAAATAGGCCTAGTCTTACTCCATCATGCCTTCCTCCCTTCTCAATTCTGGGCTCATGCCTTTACAATTGTAGACTATCTCATAAATCGTCTTCCTTCACCCACTCTAAATAACACCTCTCCCTTTCAATACTATATAACAAAGTTTCCGATCAAACCTTCCTCAAAGTCTTTGGTTCTGCTTGTTGACCTCACCTTTGACCCTACAATTAACATAAACTTTAACCACGATATGACCCATGTGTCTTCTTAGGCTATTGTTCTCATCACCATGGCTATCTCTGCTACTTTCTGGCCATTGGTCGCATTTATATATCTCGAAACATTCATTTTGACGAATCTTTCTTCCCTTTCACCAATCACTCTCCTCAAAGTTCTATGTCTCCTTCAAGTTCCATTTTACCCCTTCCTCTCAACATCACCGAGAACCTTCCTTCCCATTCTGCCTCTATCTAACCTGCCCTGAACCTATCTACCCATCCCCCTTAAAAGCCTACATACTCATCTCTTCTTATCTCCTAATCAGCAACACTTAACATCCCACGATCCAAGTCCATCTATCAGCCCACTAACCTACGGTCCAAGTCCACCTCCTAGCCTAACATCTCATGGTATATATCCATCTAACCAACCCAAATCATCAACTCAAATTTCTTCTCTCACCTCTAATCGACCCAACCCTCTATCCTCCTCTGTTCCCATTCCTCTTACCTTACCATCATCATCACGTCATCGTATGATAACCTGATCAAAGCACCAAATTTATACACCCAAGCAATACCGGGATGCCACTATCAAGTGTCCTTCCCTGAAAGCTCACTTTCATGATTTGATGCCTTCGACTCCCATTCCCTCCTTTGTCATAGTGACTCTACGCCACCCTTAACGGCGTTAGGCTCTTGATCATGAAATGTAAGCCTCCTTAACAATAACCTATGGGATCTAGTGCCTTCCTCTCCTTCTCAGAATCTGGTTGGATGTAAGTGGATCTTTCGCATCAAATATCTCCCAGATGGACCACTATAAAGCTCACCTCGTTGCCAAGGGTTTTCACCAACTACAGGGTCTTGATTATACTGAGACATTCTCCCTGATAGTTAAACCTATCACAATAAGGTTAATCTTGTCTTGTACTCTCTCCCATAGTTCGATTGTCAAGCAACTGGACATATAAAGTGCATTCCTCCATGGTTTTCTCATGGAGGATGTTTATATGGCTCAACCTCTTGGCTTTGTTCACCCTAATTTCCCTACTCATGTCTGCCGTTTAAAGAAAGCTCTCTATGGTTTTAAGCAGCCTCTAAGAGCTTGGTTTGTTTGTTTATCCACCGGTTTCTTGAATTAGGCTTCTCTTCCTCTAAGGTAGATTCATCCATGTTTATCTAACACCATAACAGTGACACCATCTACCTATTAATTTATATTGATGACATTCTCCTTATTGGATCCAACTCCTCTGTTGTCACTACTCTTATTTCAACGCTCAGAGATTTTTTTTCTAGTCATAGACCTTAACTATCTCTTATATTTTTTGGGTGTCAAAGTCTATCCTTTTCCCTTGAGACTCATTGTCTCTCAACGTAGGTACATACTTGATTTACTCAATCACACCAACATGTTACAAGCCAAACTAGTTAACAGTCCCATGGCATCGTCTGCATATTTGACTACCACCTTTGGCCATGAGTTTTCGGATCCTAGCCTGTATCGTAATGTTGTTAGCAGCCTTCAGTATCTCTCCTTCACTAAGTTTAACATTTCTTTTTTTATTAATCGAGTATGTCAGTATATGCATGCCCTTAAACATGTTCATTGCCAATCCAGTCCTTCATTCACGCACCAAACACATGGAACTAGATTATCATTTCGTTGGTGACAGAGTCAATGCCAAGCTCTTGTCTGGTGACAAAGTCAATGCCAAGCTCTTGTCTATCTCTATTGTCCAGTAAATATCAACTTGTCGATACTCACTAAGCCCTTAGTTGCTCCACATTTTCAACACTTATGCACTAGTATCACTGTCAACTCCTTCCAATTCAATTCGTTGGGGGATGTCAAGACTCATTATCACAAACCATAGACTGCACAACAACAGATTCTTTTCTTTAACAATTTGTTGTTATTATGTTATTCAAATCAATGGTCTAGATCGTTTCATTACTTTCCTTTGTTTATATAAATATGTACAACATCTATCTACAGAGTGAGTGAAAAATAATTAATGCAAAACCTTTAGTTTGACAGTTACAACTTAAATGAATTAAGGCAAAGAAAAAAAAAGTATGCCTCATTTGGTAACTTACATAAGGGATACAAATAGAAAAGAATAGCATGTTACTTCTCAACTAATTGTTACTAGCATTTGGTAGCTTACATAAGGGATACAAATAGAAAAGAATAACATGTTACTTCTCAACTAATTGTTACTAGCAGTAGTATTAATATTGTTATACAATCCCAAAAGAGCCAAATTCAAGGGCATAAAGATTGTGAAGAGGGTATCGAACTCAAAACTGATTCTGCTATCCCTTTTAAGAGAATGAGTTAAGGGATCATCCACTTTAAAACAAGCAACCAAACAATAACTATATAATAATCATAATATCAAGAAATTAAACTTCATTTAATTGAAAATTGTCCTTGGAATTTATCTAACAAGAAAATGTTGGTAACAATTTGCGCATCTCTAACCAACAATGGCATCAATAATGGAACAAGAACATCAACAGCTATCAATGGAATGTAACACAAATAGTAAGTCCACTTATGCTATTCTTTTAGTTTTTTTTAACAATACAAAACAATAATATATGACAAAGAAAGGTAGCGTGACATTGGCAAAATGCGAGTTCTTTAACATGAATATGTAGCTACTGCTCTGCTTCTCCCATACCACAGATTTAGAAGCACTTTCTATGCACAATGGATGGGCCAGATTCATCATACTCTGCTTTAGCAATCCACATCTACAATTAATTTATAAACCAATTAGTTCCAAGCCAAGTTAGAAAAATGTGTAAATTTCAATTTCATTTCAATTTTGTACTAAAAACTATCAGGCGCTACAACATATAGCATGGAAGAAGGAAAAGCTTCACATTGTTGAATCTTAGATGGAAAAAACCGATCTAGATTCCTACCGACTTGCTTTTAGGACAACCAAAAGATTCATTCATCTCTTAGTTCCAAAGAAAAAAAAAATACCAATAACATTGGGATGCTCTAGAGAATGTGGGTGCATGTGCACAAAAAGAAATATAAAAAGCATTTACCTAAAACATCATCTAGTTATACCAGTGAAAGGTTTGTGTCTGAACTTATCAAACCCTAGGATATTAAATATTAAGCTGCACATCCAAGAGGATAGACAAAAGTCAATAACATAAAAGTGATGATATATCATACCTGCTGAAAAGTGCTGAGAGAGGCCAAAATAGAGCCTCCAATCCAAACACTATACTTTCTCTCAGGTGGAGCCACCACCTTAATTTTCATGCTACTTGGAGCCAAAGCAGTGATTTCCTTACTCATTCTATCAGCAATACCAGGGAACATGGTAGATCCACCACTAAGGACAATGTTTCCATATAAATCCTTCCTGATATCAACATCGCACTTCATGATAGAGTTATACGTTGTTTCATGGATGCCTGCAGCTTCCATTCCAATCATGGATGGTTGGAAAAGAACTTCAGGGCAACGGAAACGCTCAGCACCAATGGTTATCACTTGTCCATCAGGAAGCTCATAGCTCTTCTCAATAGAAGAGCCGGTCTTAGCAGTTTCTAACTCTTGTTCGTAGTCAAGGGCGATATAGGCTAGCTTCTCCTTCATATCTCTGACAATTTCACGCTCAGCTGTTGTTGTGAAGGAATAGCCCCGCTCAGTCAAAATTTTCATAAGGGCATCAGTAAGATCACGACCTGCAAGGTCAAGACGAAGGATGGCATGTGGAAGGGCATACCCCTCATAAATTGGGACAGTATGACTGACACCATCACCTGAGTCAAGAACAATACCTACACATTGGAAGAGATCACATGAAATTAGTTCTACATGAGCTACAGAACTCTTAAAGCGCACTTTTGCACTAAATAGAACAAATAATGTGCTTTTATAAATTTAGTTGGAAAGAAAAGAAAAGAGAAACCTGAAGGAAAACTTTGCCTCATCATTTAATTGAAGAAATTTAGGAGCCCTTTGGTTGCACTTTTGGGTTTTAATTGTGGTTTTTAGTTTTTAGTTTTTATTTTTCTTTCAAATATTATATAAAAGTTCAAAATAAATTATTTTTAATTAACTAAAATTATTTTAGTATCTTATATAATATTTATTAATAAAGTTATTTTATTTTATTTAAATAAATAATTTAAAATTAAATATATTTTAATTATTAAATCAAAATTTTATTTGAAATTTATATTTCTAAAGATACATTATATTTAATTAATTAAAATTATAAATTATTTTATTCTATTTATAAAATTCTTATCAATAATTAATATATTAAATAATTAAAAAATAGATTTAGTTAATAGTAAATTAAATTATGAAAAAATTGAAACAAGATAAAAAATAATTCTTGTGGTTTTCAAAAATTTTGAAAACTGAAAGAAGTAAAAACTAGAAATAAAAATAAAAACATAAAAAAAGGATTTTTTATTAAATTTAAAAATTAAAAATTAAAAATTAAAAAATAAATAAAAACAAAGGTTCTTAATGAGGGGAACTAAAAGATGCAATCTTTTAGAATTATTGAAACCTTCATTTTGGCTCCTTTTTCTTTTTAGGAAAATATTTCATACTATTCCACCGACCATCCTAAAGTTCCAGCCATGTTTACCTCGGGGAACCAAAAGACATGTGAGCATAAGCTACACAGCAATTTATTGTCGGTATACAACTCTCGAATGCATAACGTTATAAAGATCCCAGAAACCTTTTCGAGCTTAACTGGTGTGTGTGTATATAAATATACGTATAGAGATTAGGGCCCAGCTGCTTACCGGTTGTACGACCACTGGCATAGAGGGACAGAACAGCCTGGATGGCAACATACATAGCAGGAGTGTTGAAGGTCTCAAACATGATCTGAGTCATCTTTTCACGATTGGCCTTCGGGTTGAGTGGTGCTTCGGTGAGAAGAACTGGATGCTCCTCTGGGGCTACTCGGAGTTCATTGTAGAACGTATGATGCCATATCTTCTCCATGTCATCCCAGTTGCTGACGATGCCATGCTCAATGGGATACTTGAGAGTTAGAATACCTCGCTTAGACTGGGCTTCATCCCCAACATATGCATCCTTTTGGCCCATACCAACCATGACACCGGTGTGACGAGGGCGACCAACAATACTGGGAAATACAGCCCTTGGTGCATCATCCCCGGCAAATCCAGCCTACGTTTAAACAATAAATCAGGTGTAAAAGCAACCAACATCAATGAAAAATGTTAAGGAGTATGTATGATGATTCAGCAGCACCAAAAGCAACCAACATCAATGAAAAATGTTAAGGAGTATGTATGATGATTCAGCAGCACCTTGACCATTCCAGTTCCATTGTCACAGACCAGTGGTTGGATATCCTCCGAGTCCGCCATATTATATTACCTGAAATAGCACCATTGTAAAAAAAACTCAGCACACTTCCACTGAAGAATTAGACCATCAGCTATCTCTGTTTTGAAAACAATCTCGATATAGCAATTAGAAACTCAGGCACTAATCATCTAGAAACCGAATACGGGAAAACACCAAAAAGCTATAGTTTGAATTAACAAAAACACAAGGTAAGCATGAACAAATGCATAGATCAGCAAAATCACCAAATCCACGAACCGAGATCGACTTGGAGGGAGCAAGTTGAATGAAATTAAAAATGTTGGGTTTGTAGGGATACATCAAAGTCAGAGTGATATATAATTTTGACCTGAGAGAATAAGGTTGCGAGAAAGGAGGAGTGAGGCAGTTGAATTGACCCAAAATTGTAATTAAAATTCTAACCTGCTTTTTTATTATTATATATATTTTGCCGTTATTATCTCAACTAACGATTTTGATTTTTAACTTCTCCCTTGTGGAGATCCAGCCGAAAGCAGAGCCGCTTTCCACGTGGTCTTGTCAAATACGATGAAAAACCAGACCCTCATTTACTCGGCACCTTATTTTAATTAAATTAACATTTAAAATACATAATTTACATCTTTAGCCGGACCGGAGTGGCATTGGTCCTCTCGTCTCGTGTCGTGGAGTTATTATATCTTCCTGGGAAGTTCATTGATTTAGTAACAAAGTTCAACTACTCATGAAAAGAATAATAGTAACGAAGAAGAAGATCTAAAGTTCAACAAAAATATCAAATAATTTTAATTTGCCTTAGAAGATGAGTTTAGACTCTCACTTAATTTGACGAAATGTTTCATTTTCGAGTTAGCTCGATAAAGATTTGACAATATTTAAAAATCAAGCAAGAAATTAAATAAAAAATTTAAGATTTAAATATTTAATCATTATAAACTAGTATAAAGTAAAAATTGAATAAGATTCAAAAACTTGGAATATGACTAAAGAAGGAGACTATTCTCGCCTATTAAAGAGATTGAAATGTAACTAAACAAAAGGCTGTCAAATAAAAATTAATTAGTTTATTTTTATTTATAAAAACTAATTAGCTTACAAAAATCAGTGAATTAACTAATAAATATATCGATATTTAATTACAAGCGATACTAAGATAAATTGAACAG
Source organism: Erythroxylum havanense (assembly GCA_024752395.1). Taxonomy (NCBI): domain Eukaryota; kingdom Viridiplantae; phylum Streptophyta; class Magnoliopsida; order Malpighiales; family Erythroxylaceae; genus Erythroxylum; species Erythroxylum havanense. The sequence goes on along the minus strand of JANTNU010000233.1, from coordinate 14,746,886 downwards.
TTGAAAGTTTTTACGATTCAATCGATCAAATTAGTTTGATTATTTTAATGATTGAGATTTGAAGTCTAATTTTAATAAGCTTCCGATTGATTTGTCTATTAAAAATAAAGTTACAAGTTTTATTAGTTTATTTATTTATCATATTAAAATTTTAATGCTATAATTAACTTTTTAAGTCAAATTGATTAGCTATGTCAATGTTA
>JANTNU010000233.1:14671791-14683178 GCA_024752395.1 Erythroxylum havanense | reverse complement strand
AATTCAATTCTCACTCTAACTCAGCTATACAACTCAATTACTCTCAAATTCTCAATCAAGTCACAATCCAACTAATTTAACTCTTCAATTCTAATTATTCCTCAATTCTCAATAAATCACTTTCCACTCTACTCTGATTCCCAAATCTAATAATCACATCTAACACAATTTAACTCATAATCACAATTTAAAATGCTGGAACAATCATGAATGCATGTCACTATAAATGCATGTACAATTAACTCATTTATCACTGAAGCAGGGGCAAACTCTACGTGCAAAGCAACACTGAATGCACTCACTGCTCAAACCATCCAAATTACCGATATGCCCTCACATCGGTAACGGGATGTTACAACTTCTCCTCTTCTTAACAAGCCAACAATTTCCTTCTTCTAATTTATGCTCTTAATGGTTATAAGATGACCATTTGGCCCTTCCATTTATGCCTTAAAGCCTTTTTATCTCAAGTGATTTGCCATTTTACCCTTTTTTTATACACCCTTAATACTTCAATTTAACCAACTCAAGCAATAAAATCCTAATAACATTAACATGCTAATTAAACTCCAAATAAAATAATTTATCTAGCAAGACCACAAAATTTATTCAAATAATGCTTAAATAAAAATAAAAAAAATTCAAGGCCCAATATTTATCCCCTCCTAAAAGAATTTCATCCTTGAAATTCTTACTTGAGTCCATAAGGAGGTGTGAATACTTCTCCTTCATTGCTTCCAAAGGCTCCCATGTTGCCTCCTCCATCGAATGGTTCTTCCATAAGACTTTAACCAGCTTCACAACCTTGTTTCTCACAACTTTTTCCTTCGAATCTAGAATCTCCACTGGTTGCTTCTCATATGTCAAATCCTCCCTTAACTGAACCTCTGAAGGTTGAACTATATGCGAAGGATCGGATCGATATATTCTCAACATCGATATATGGAAAAAATTGTGAATTTTAGACAATTCCAATAGCAAAGCTAACTTATAGGCTAAAGGCCCGATCTTTTCAGTGATCTCATAAGGAAGTATCTCAAATTAAGCTTGCCCTTCTTACAAAACCTCAAAACCTCTTTCTATGGAGAAGCTCTAAGGAACACTTTATCTCCAACTTCAAATTCCATCTCTTTTCTATGTGCATCTGCATAGCTCTTCATTCTTCCCTAAGCTGCTTTAGTTCTCTGTTTCACCAATTTAATCTTATCAACTGTGACTTGCACTAACTCAGGCCCTAAAAGCCTCCTTTCACCTTCCTCATCCCAACAAATAGGAGTTTTGCACCTCCTACCATACAAAGCTTCATAAGGTGCCATCTGAATTCCCAAATGATAGGAATTATTGTAAGCAAACTCAATTAAAGGCAAATGATCATCCCATGAGCCCTTGAAATCCATAACACAAGCTCTCATCATTGCCTCCAAAGTCTATATTGTCCTCTCTAATTGTCCATCATTCTGTAGATGGAAAGTTGTACTAAAGTGTAACTTAGTTCCCAAAGCCTTCTGAAAGCTTTCCCAATTCTGGAGGTGAACCTGGGATCTCTATTCGAAACTATAGAGCTAGGAATCCCATGTAATATGATTATTTCATCCACATATTTCTTGGCCAAAGCATTCAAAGAATCTGGCTGCTTAATTGGCAAGAAATGTGCTGACTTGGCTAGCCTATCCATTATCACCTATATTACATCATGTTTTCTGTTGGTTCTTGACAATCCCATCAAAAAATCCATTGTAATCTTCTCCCACTTCCATTCAAGAATAGACAAAGGTTTAAGCTTGCCTGAAGGTGCCTGGTGTTCAGCCTTGACATGCTGACACACTAAGCATCTTTTAGTATACTCTACAATATCCCTCTTCATTCCTTTCCACCAAAAATGCTTTTTTAAATCTCCATACATTCTCTTACTCCCTAGGTGCATTACATAAGGCACATTTTGTGCCTCATTAAGAATTTCTTCCTTCAACTCTAACATATTGGGAATTCATAATCTGTTACCTACCACCATCAATCCATCTTCCCTTACCTCTATTTCATAAAGATTGCCATTCTTAATCTCCTCTCTGAGTTTGCTCAAATGCTCTTCTTGTTCCTGCAATTCCTTAATCTTTTCATTCAACACTGGTCTTACTAGTTATCCAATATACACCCAAATTTGTCTTGCTTCAATGTCACTCTAAGTTTGGCCAATTCCTTCAACAAAGGACAATACACCATCTCAACATGTGCCATAATAGATTTCCTACTTAATGCATCCACTACTACATTAGCTTTTTATGAGTGATAATCTATCATCAAATCATAATCTTTAGGTAGCTCTAGCCATCTTTTCTGTCTCAAATTCAACTCCTTTTGGCTCATCAGATACTTAAGGCTCTTATGGTCTGTAAACACCTTGATGATGACTCCATATAAATAATGTCTCTATATCTTCAATGCAACAATTATGGCAGCTAACTCCAAGTCATATGTAGGATAATTCATCTCATAAGGTTTCAATTGCATAGAACCATAAGCAATCACCTTATCTTCTTTCATCAATACACAGCCCAATCCTTTCCTTAAGGCATCACTATATACTGTATATCCATCACTACCTGAAGGCAAAGTCAAAATTGGTGTCATTATAAGCCTATTCTTCTATTCTTCAAAACTTTTATAGCACTCCTTAGTCCAAACAAATTTTTGATTCTTCCTTTTCAATTTAGTAAGTGGAGTTGCTATTATGGAAAAGCCCTCCACAAACCTCCTATAATACCTGGTCAAACCTAAGAAACTTCTCACTTCAACTACATTCTTAGGTACTTCCTATTTCACAACCGCTTTTATCTTCCTCAGATCCACATGCACTCCTTGCTCTGAAATCACATATCCAATAAAAGCTATTCCCTTACCCAAAATTCACATTTGTCGAATTTGACGCACATCTCATTCTTCCTCAATGTTTCCAAGGCAATCCTTAATTGTTCCCCATGCTCCTTATCATTCTTGGAGCAAACCAATATATTATCAATAAAGACAATGATAAATTGGTCTAAGAAAGACGTAAAGACTATATTCATTAAATCCATGAAGGTTGCAGGTGTATTCGTTAACCCAAAAGGCATGACTAAGAAGTCAAAGTGGCCATACTATGTTCTAAACGTAGTCTTTGGCACATCGGACTCCTTTATCCTTAACTGGTGATAACCCAATCTCAAGTCTATCTTGGAGAAGATTTTTTTCCCTTGCAATTGATCAAATAAATCATCTATGCATGGGAGCAGATATCTGTTCTTAATGGTGACATAGTTAAGCTTCCTATAATCTGTACACGTCCTCAACGATCCATCTTTCTTCTTCACAAAAAGGACTAGAGCTCCCCAAGGTGAAGAGCTCGGCCTTTTGTACCCTTTCTCCAATAATTATTCCAATTGCTCCTTTAGCTCCTTCAATTTTCCCGCAGTCATTCGGTAAGGCAGAATTGAGATTAGTGAAGTACCTGGAAGAAGTTCAATAGGAAACTTAATTTTCCTCTATGGTGGTAGTCTTGGTAATTCCTCTGAAAAGACATCTGAGAATTCTATGACCACAAGAATTTCTTCTAACTTCCCTCCATCTGCCTTCTTGTCTACCACATAGGCCAAAAATGATTCATACCTTTCCTCATCATTTTCTCTACTAGCAGAGCCGAAACAACTCTAGGCGGACTTGCCTTTCTGTCTCCCACAAACACCACCTTTCTCTTGTTATCCAACTCAAACTCTACTACCTTCCATTTGCAATCCCAATTAGCATTATACTTCTCTAACGTGTCCATGCCCAAAATCACATCCAATCTTCCCATCTTCCATGGCATTAAATCCACCACTAATAGTTCTCCTCCAACACATATCTCACAGTCTCAATAAACTTGACTAATCACAATATACTGGCTGATTGCAGTACTCACCATTAAAGGATTATCCAATGGGCTCAAATCCCTACCATACAAAGTTCTACCCAATGAAAACAAAAGAGTGGGTAGACCCCGGATCAATTAAAACAACAATATTAGCATTAAATAATTTAACCGTACCAATCATAACTTTTGGAGCTGTCATTGCATCCTCCCGTATCATTGCAAATACCCTAGTTGGTGCTTGCCTCCTTGGTCTCCCTGGAAGACTCACCCTCTTAGCTGCATCAGAACTGCCCACTTCAGCTGCAGTTTTGTGTCCCACAATCTCAGTTCTCTTCGAAGCTTACATCTGAGTTTTCTCCTGCCTTGTATGCTAAGGGCACTCTTTAGCCATGTGTCCTTTTTTTCCATAGTTGAAGCAAGCTCCTGTCAATTTGTAGCACTCCCCTCTATGGAGTTTCCCACAATGATCACATTTGGGGATGGACAATGTATTTCTCTCTCCCCTTTTATTGCCTCCGGCTGTAAAGGCTTGATGAGAAATAGTAGAAGTCCTCATAGATTTAGACTTGCTTGTGCCAATACTCCTCTCCTCAGACTGCGTAGGAAAAGTCCTGGTGCTCCTCTCAGACATAGGAGTTCCACCTCTCCTCTTGAACTATTCTCTCCCCTTTCTTTTTTTATTCACGGCACTCTATATGTTCTTAATATTTTCAACCCTCAGTGTCGTTTCAACCAGCTGTTGAAAATCAAAAAAATTCTATACCACCACTTTTTCTCTGATGGCTAAAAGTAACCTCAATTCAAACCTACGGCACTTAGCTGCCTCGGTCATAATCATCTCAACTGCATACTAAGACAGTTGTGTGAACCTACGCTTATACTTGCTCACCGTCATCTCCCTCTGGGTGAGACTCAGAAATTCTCTCTGCTTCTGTTGAATATAAACCTCAGACAGATACTTCTTCTTATACACTGCTAAGAAATCTTTCCATGCGAGCACTGGCGGTCTCATCTGACTCTACGACACACTCTCCCACAAATTTAGGGCATTTGCCTAAAGCAAGCTAGCAACATACACAACCTTCTCACCATCCTCACATTCCATCTGATCCAGTATTCGCTCGGTCTTTCTCAACCAAGTCTCAGCTTCTTCTAGATCCGTTGTTTCATAGAAGTCTACTGCCCCATTCTTCCTTAACTCATCAAACTATTCCCCCTTCTTAGCTGGGGTGGGAGCAAAAGTCTATGACATCTGATCCATGGCCTGGAAAAATGCCTGAGCAAAGGCTTGGAACATCCTTGGATCTAGTGGAGGCACTTGCTCCTCCGGAATAGGTGACTCTTGCGTCGATGATTGAACGGGCTCATTACCTCATGCCACAGAAGCCTCAGTATTTCCTAGGGCTAATGACTCATTAGTACTCTCCTTTCTTGATGGAGAGTCAGGTGCAAGTGATCCTTGCAGAATTCCTCATGTCCTTCTACGAGGTGACATCTTACTCCTTCAATTTAAACACTAAGGATTAGCTTACGTTTCATATTAATCTTATTTCCTACATGTATGCATGATATGCATGTCACTTAATGCAATCAATCAATTCATAATGCAACAAGTAATTATATAGCATAACAATTCATACTATTATGCAATCTAAGCCTAGGAAAAGCCTAAGCTCTGATATCAAAAGATGTTAGACCCCGTTTTCGGAGTCCAACTATCGCTCTGATACCAAAAGATGTTGGACCCTATTTCCAGAGCTCAACAATCCCTCTGATACCAAAGATGTTGAGCCCGAGTCCCATTTCTTATCCCGAGGTGACCGTTTGAGATCGTTAGGTAAGTATCCCGCGAGGGGAGGGTCGAAAGGATTTAAATTTAAAGGATTGGTAGCATGATAAAGTGGCAGGTTCTTCGTGGTGACAAAATGTTCACTGCAGTGGATCACTGCGACAAACTCCCAAATTTTGAAACTCGTACTCCCAACATTCAACAACCAATACTAAACACACATACATTCATCCATAAAAATTCTAACCATCCAACTCACCCACTAGATAAACATAACCATACACAAAAGGAACTTCAATTCTTCATTTCCTTACTAATTCAGAGAGTTTGAGTAAATACATATCATCATACACATCAAAACTTAAAACAAAATATATAAGGATGCTCAATGTTGATATGTATAATAAGCTATTCCAAAGAGTTCACTAACTTAGTACAAAATTCTATAACTTTTTTGGAGTTTCCAATGCCTTGCAAGGATCAACGATCTTCTCATTCTACACCTGAGGAGTGGAAGGTAAATGGGGTGAGCTGCGAAGCTCAGTGGCTTATACATTTATAGCTATTGGCAACGAGTCACACATTCAAGCATATATACATATATATGTAACAATTCAATACTCAACAATTTAAACTCACAACTTATAGTTACCAAGACATCATCACAAAGAATATGTCATGTAATTTATCATCAGAACATAACACTCAATTATGCATCATGCTTAACAAATCAATGATGAAATGCAAAACAAATGGCTCGAGAGTTTCGTAGAACGAAACGGATAAACCAGAGTTTATACCGTGAATAAAATGAGTTTGATTTCTCAGGATCTCGTGGCCTCAAGTGGACAACGGGAGAAGGCTATATATTGGCATCACATGACTAACAAAACGTACCTTTCTTGCCCAAACACAATCAAATTTCAATGCTTAACTCATTTCACACACATTCATACTTTTCATGCTCATCATGCTTTTTCCTCTTTTCATTTATACAAAATGCCGTGACATTTTTCAAAACATAACATGATCATAATCACAATGCATTTTCAATCATTTCCATAATTCAAAACAAGCAATTTAATACACAACATACAATCAAGTAAGACAATTTGCCCATATACTATAAATATATTACCCACCTAATTTCGCTTGACAATCCAAGTTCAATGTTGTCTTTCCTCTTACTCTTGGGTCAGGTTTGCTTGGTTTCCTATAACAAACCAAGTTCTCATTCAGACAACATTCAAAATAAATTCATAAGGATTCAATAATCAAAATGCTAAAATTTGAACTATAATCCTTTCAAAACCTAGACTTTTGGGTCAATTTTGTATTACTGTTATGATTAGGTAAATGAAGGAATTTGATAACATTTTCTCTTAGAAAAATGTCCTCATTGTCGTAAGTTTCCAATGACACCAAAATCATTCAATTTGGTTTAGTAATCGAAAAGTTATATTCCAAACATTTTTGGACTGTTCTTATACTAAAACAATATTCTGTGCTCAAATTCCTTCCATAACTTGATATCCTTAGAGAATAAATTTAATTTCTTCATAACACTTGTATCCCTATGTCTCTAGTTTATTCCAAATTAAAAATCACTCCATTTGGATAACTACATAAAACGTTATGCTCAAAATACCAAAGTATGTTCTGAGTTGGAAAGTTCGCCGCGGCAACCTAGATTTTCAGAGAGGAAAAGCTCGTGAGAAATCTTACATTCCTCTCTAGAAATCTTACAATTTCGCTGCAGCAAACCCTTGAGTTGATCGTGGCAAACTTCATCCTTCAGGTTGACTGTGGTAAACTAAGAAAAGTTGGCCGCGGTGAACTTTGACAGAAGAATATGCAGAACATGTTTCATTCTCCATATTTTACTTCTCATCTTTCACATATAACCCATTTTAAACCTAAACCATCCCTTCTACTTCCTTTTCAACTCCATTTCAACCCAAAATCATTCACAAATACATCATAATCTATCTTTGATCATTAACCCCAAAAGATTAAAATATTTTCATATACCATTCGTCAGCAACTTCTTACACACATTCAACTTCATTTTCACTTCTAACTTTCATTAAATGTACTTCACCCAACAATCAAGAAAGGTTGATGCTTATACTTACTTATTTTAGCCTCAAAGTCTTCAAGATCTCCAAAACCCTAGCTTGATTTTCTCCTCTTCTTATTTTCTTCTCACACCCAAGTTACTTCTCCTCTTCTTAATAAGCCAACAATTTCCTTCTTCTAATTTATGCTCTTAATGGTTATAAGATGTCCATTTTGCCCTTCCATTTATGCCTTAAAGCCTTTTTACCTTAAGCGACTTGCCAATTTGCCGTTTTTTTTATACACCCTTAACACTTTAAATGACCAACTCAAGTAATAAAATCCAACTAACATTGATATGCTAATTAAACTCCAAATAAAATAATTTATCTAACAAGACCACAAAATTTATTCAAATCATGCTTAAATAAAAATAAAAAAATTCAAGGCCTAACACATGACATATTAGTAGCCAACAAATGTTTTTTGCAAAAATAAAATCCCAAAATTGACGTTAATAGAGAAAATATAAAGGTGTTTCCTCTCTGGATACAGTTCCATAATCTTCCATTGGAGTTATGGACAGTTGAAGGATTAAGTTTTATATCAAGCTCCTTGGGAAAGCCATTATGCATGGATGCACAAACATCTAGCATGGAGAGAATTGGTTATGAAAAAATTTGTGTGGAAATGTGTAGGAATGTTGAACTACTTGAAACCTTATCCATAATGAGACTTAGGTTAATAGGGGAAATAGACAAGGTTGTGACTAAGTTGTCTTATCCGTGGAAACCACAAATTGTCTCCAAGAAATGGATGCCAACTGGGAGGAGATTCAAAATAGGTTGGCAATAGGAACTTTTTGGAATTAGAACTAGATTTTAGTAAGCCTATTAAGGAAGCTAAAAATCACCAGAACTCTAAAATGGTACAAATTGTTTATTTAATCAGTCCTTCTGACAATAATGGTAATAAAAAACAAGGGAAGGGTGAAGATAATATTAGATGTATGTAGCAGAGCTATGAATTTTGTGAAAGCTATGGCAAATATACAACCTTTTGTTGACATAGTAGTCAAGAAGGATACTAGCAATAAGCTGATAATTACCAATGACCAGAATAAATCACTAGAGAGAATTAATAACAAAAAGTAAGGTCAAATATCCAATAATCAGGCCAATGTGGAGATGGATCAGTTTATGGAAGGTATGGAGATAATTCCTAAGTTGCTAGAGGAAAAAATAGAGCAGAATGAAACTATTAAAGGAGGGTCTAATACTGATTTTGTTACTCCTAATTACTCTAGAAGGAAATCTGCCAGAAGGATGGCTAAGTTTAAAGCGGTTTCCCCTTGGATGACTATCCCTGTCTAGAATACAAGGGGGTTAAATGACCAACTTAAAAAGATTATGGTTAAGGAATTAGTAGATGAATGGAAACCTATTTTGGTAAGTCTTCTCGAGACCAAAATAAAAGTATCTTTTGATCAAAGGGGATTGGCTTTTTTTAGGTGCACAATGGAAGTGTATCTCTAATCGTTCATACCATTATAATGGTAGAATTATTTGCTTGTATAATTCTGATTTCAATGAGGCTAAGATCAACAAGATGAGTTAGCAGTTTATCCATATGCATTGTTGGCTAATAGGCAAGTTCTATTTTGAAGTAACTCTCATTTATGCATCAAACTTTTCCTTTTAGAGGAAGAATTATAGGATGAGATTAAAAATATTCATTCTGGAATGTGGCTTCCTTGGTTAGTAATTGGTGATTTCAATTATTTCCTTGAATCTGATGAAGTTGAGGGTGGTTTGAGGTCTGATTCTAAAACAGGGAAAGAACTTATTATGCTATTTGAAAGGGTTGATCTTCTGGATCTTTGAGGAATAGGTAGGTGGCTTACATAGATTAACAAACAATATGGGGAGATGCTAATCAGGAAAAACTAGATAGAAATTTGGTGAACCACAGTTGGCTAATTTTTTTTCCTCAAACTTCTGCTTATTTTGGTGATCCTATTTTCTCATATCATACCTTCTTACTAATCTAGTTGATGACTGAGAGGACCAAATTTGGAGCTCCTTTTAGATTTTTCAATGGTTTGACTCATATGGATGGTTTTATCGCTTTAATTAGTAGAATTTGGGAACAAGACATACAGGGATATAAGACATTTCAACTTATGTAGAAATTGAGATTAATCAAATGTGCTATTAAATAGTTCAGTAAGAGACATACTCAAGATCTTAACAACCTAAGAAAATCTCTAGCAAATGTACAGTAGGATTGTTATTAGGATCCCCATAATGTGAGCCTGAGGGGTATAAAAGTTGAGAGGCTGAAGTCAGAAAGGTTTGAATTTGCAAAACTTGATCCTTAGACAAAAAGCTAGGCAAACTTGGCTTAAGGATGGTGATTCAAACACAAATTTTTTTCATGCTTCTCTTCTTGGTAGGAGAAACATCAATACTATTACTAAGTTAAAGGATGAATTTGTTAATGTTATTTCTAATCATTAGGAGCTATCCAATTTTATCTGAGGCTATTTTCAAAATATTATGGGAAGGTCTTAAATTCAACAAAGGGGATTTGGTGTAGAGAGTGTATTAGAGTTCAATCCCAATTAGTCTCTTTTAGATATGCTCAATGCCCTTTCAACTCTTAACAGGTAAAGGATGTACTAGATAATGGATCATGCAGTGTATTCATTCTACTTCTTTGAGCATAATAGTTAATGGGATTCCTAGTTGACCTTTCCATAATACAAGAGGTATTAGGCAAGGGGATCTACTCTCCCCTTACTTTTTCATATTAGCAATGGAAGGTTTTTCCAGACTTGTTTTTAAAATTATGGAATTCAATGGGTTATTTCAGTATCACCATAAATGTAGAGATATGAATTTTTCATACTTACTTTATTTTGATACTCACTCAATTCGGATGTTGATAAATATGATGCAAATATTTTCTGGTTAGGAATGGAGATTAATATGTAGAAAAGTGGAGTTTATGACTCCTCTGATGTTCAAAATCTCGTATGGATAAGTAATATGGTTGGCTTTGATCTACATGCTACTCCTTTTAGATATTTAGGAGTTCCTATTACTACTAAAAAACCCAAATTCTCGGATTTTCTCCCTTTCATTGACAAACTGAAAACTAGAATACAAGCTTGGCAAAATAGATTTTTATCTTTAACTGCCAGATTGGCCCTCGTCACATTAGTATTGAATAGAATGCATATTCATTGGGAAACTCACGTTGTTATTCCGAAGAGGATGATCAAGGAAATGGATAGATTGTTGAAAACTTTTATGTAATCTGGGAAAACTGATAATAGCAAATAGTCTAAGGTGAAATGGAGTGATATTACTATACCAAAGAAGTATGGGGGACTAGGGATCATTACCATTACATAAATGCAAAAGGTTTTACTTGATAAGAGGAATTGGAGATCATTCAATGACAAGGAAGCTTTATGGGTTAAATGGGTAAATGTCTATCACCTTAATAATCATAATTTATGGTAGATATAACAATCTCAAGAATGCTCATGGATTTTTAACAATATGCTTAAGTTAAGAGATCTAATATATCCATATTTGAAGAACATGTTAGCTGATGGCGAGGAGACATGGCTTTGGTTTGATAATT
>JANTNU010000233.1:14608061-14620671 GCA_024752395.1 Erythroxylum havanense | reverse complement strand
AGAAACTCTGAGGACTGGACGTAGCCCACGGTTTGGGGTGAACCAGGATAAATCTCCATGTCTACCACTCTTACTCTCTATCTCTATTTTAGATTCAAATTTTATCATTACTTAGTTTATATATATATATAGTGTTAGAAAGTTTTGATTAATCAGAATCTATAAAAATTCGGTAAAGAATTTTAGTTCTAACAAACAGTATTCAAAAGAATTATAAAAAGGGGAATACACAATTCAACCCTCCCTTCTCGTGCATTCTAATAACGTTTTCTAAGTGTTGTATTAACGTCTGATTCACTTCATTAATCCATTTATGAATTTTTTTGAATGAGTGGAATGCATTCAAGATAACTTTGATGTATTGGAAACAATTAACAGGCTTCGATAACTTTGATGTTAAAAATGCCTATAATAATGTCATTTGTAATCCTGAGCATTTTTTACTTCATACATTTATGTGTCATACTATTTTCAATAAATTGAAAAGTAAAAAATTTTCTATTAAAGAATTATTCATTCTATAGTGCATAGACAATAATGTCAAAGTTTGTATAACCACTTGTATTTTTAATACTATAGCTACTGCTCTTAAAAAGAAAAGTAGTCATCTTAGTATGGGATATCTTGTTGCAGTGGTTGCTGATTATTATGATGTAGATATTGTAGGACTAACAATTGTTTTGCCTAAGTTTCTTAATCATACCCACCTAAGGCGAGATGAGATCTTGGTGGCCCATCACATGAAACTCCAAGATATCAGATCTAAAACTCATGTGATATACAAGATAGGATAAGTTAGCTCGAGTTATGCACCAACCCAATAACAAAATGAGGTCTCAATGAATGAAGAAGCAGGAGATGACAAAGAGCAAGGTTGGGAGAAGGTCTTTAATTTGGACTCAAAAAATAACAAGCTTCGGAAGGAGATGGCGTAAAGACAACAAAGACAGCGATGCGATATAAAGAATATTTTAAAATACTTCGCTACTAAAGGTGTTCAAATTCCTTCACTAACACTATTGTCGTCTCGATCTCCATATGTGGTTTTGTGCTTTAAACATTTCTTATTGTTATTTGTTTTTATTTTTATGTATGTGCTGTTTGGTTTCTTAAATTAACGATATTGTGTTGTCTAAAAGTGGGGAGGTTTGTGCATTAGCATATCATATGTGTGTGAATTTTGCTTATCATATTGTGTTTGTTTTTATTAAATTGAAATCGTGTGAACTTTTTGTTGCATATGAATGCTTTGTTTGAATGTGTCAATGGCAAGATTTTGATGGAATTAGGTTAGGCGTGAACATGGTCATTTAATTTGTAATGGCATATTGACTTGTAAATTTTTTGTTTTAAGTATCTTTGGATGAATATACATGTTAATTAGGATATGACACCTATTTTGTTCACTTTAGGAATTTTTAATACATTTATAATTAGAATTCAATTAAATTGGTTAACATTACTAGTGGCCTTTTATGAGAATAATTGACTAGAAAGAAATGAGGTAGGCTAAGAAATTAAAGAAAAGAAAAAGTGTGTTAAATAAATAGCTATTTCATTGGCCCTTTTTGAAACAAATATTGGGTTAAGAATAGAGAATGTGATATAGTTAAGTAATCGGAGGCAATCACGACAAAATGTTTTTCTTTACATCAAAAGGCTAAAATGATATTCCAAACAAGCTAAATAATAAAAATGAGACCTAGTTGAGTAATTGGGAGATATTTATGATAAAATATTTTTCCTTCACGTCAAAATACTAGGTTAATATTAAAAATGGTGTTTTAATAAATAAAACCTACTAATATTTGAAAATAGCAAAAGTTTTTATGAAGGGATACTTAGTGATAGTTGCATTTTTTGTTGATTACTAATTATAAATGTATGTTTACAAGTTCTATAGGTGTATAAATAGGGTGTTAATATTTTAATTGATATGTAAATGCAATTTAAAGTACCTAAATATGAAAGGAATAGTTCAATATGTTGGCACAATTATGGATGATTGATGTTTGTGGTTAAATTGATCCCATAAGATTCAATGCCATTGTACCATTATTGCAAGTTACATGAATTTGTGTTTATGTATTTATTTTTATTTATGCTTTTGTCCTTGATTGAGGACAAGTGAAAGTTTAAGTGTTGCTATGTTGATGGTTATAGTTCATACTACATCTTCCTGAGTGTTTTAACATGTTTTTAGGTGTTTATTAGATGATTATTGTCTATATAGGCTTAGAATTGTATTATTGTGAGTATTTGTATATATTCTAAGTGTTCGTATAGTTTAAAACATGATTTCAATCTTAATTTTATGTTTCATGATGTGTTTGGCTTTTTTGTGAGTGTTGGAAATCATATAATTGAAGAACAAGGAAGATGGAAGCTGCATGGCCAGGGTTATAATCATGACTCCATGTCACAATCATAACAGAGATTTTCTAGGCGTGAGTTTTTTCATCTATTTTAGGGTTTAAAGGTATTCTTGGAATTGATCAAAGTAGGAACCCTAGTAACACCCCCAAGATACTAATACATTATTTAAGGAAATGAAAGACATAAAAAAGACACACTAGCTAACATAAAAAAGTGGATGAAATGTGGTGAAATTAAGAAGAACATTCAAGAATCCTTACTTTCCAAATCAAGTCTTTGATAGAGTTTTTGTTCTTTTCCTTCATTTATTTCCTTATCCTTGATGTGTAATTTGAATTCCAAGATGTTAAAAATGTTCATGAAGTTCTAAATTTTAGACTAGGATTTATTTTTTGATTTTAATTATTTTTTATTTCAATACATATTTTAGTGTTTAAAAAATAATTGTGCATGCTTATACTTGAGAACAAATCAAGAGAGTGGGTCAAATGTAATTAGATTAGAATGTACAATGAGAGTTGGCAGCTAAATAGACTTGCAATTATCAAATTAACAATAAGTCAAAGAGAAATATTGTTTGAGAAATTAATAGCCAATAGATAGCTTCAGATCTAATTAAATAAGTTAGGGAAAGTTTTATAAATTGAGAGGTTGCAAATCTAGAATTTTCTAATTCAATTATGGTTAATTGATCAGGTCCTAAGATAGAGCAATCAATACTTTATGAACTCTAGGATCAAATAGATAATTGATTCAATAATAGTTAAAGAAATAAAATAAGGAAAGAATAAGTCTTAAGTATCAAATCTTGATCAAAACCTTAAATTAATTTGGTCACTCATTGTTTCATTGTTTACTTGATTTATTTTCTTTGCTTTATTATTTGTTTAAATTTATATTATTTATTTTTATTTAAATCACATTCTTAATACTATAGACAAAGTTAGGCTCAAATTGATAATTCTAACATAATCCTCGTGGAATTGATAACCTTATATACTACAAGATATAGTTCATAGACTTGTGGCATATTAAAGGTTTTATTAGATATAAAACTTGCTCAACACCAATCTTTTATAAAACTTGTGCTGATGGTTTGATTAGGAGATGTGTTCCAAAGGAGGAGATGTTAGACATACTAATATATTGTCATGATTCTACTTATGCAGGGCATTATGGAGCAAACTAGATAGAAACTCAAGTACTAGCATGTAGTTTTTGCTGATGTAACCAGTTCAAAGATGCTTATGAATTTGTAGCATAATGTTATAGGAGCCAAATACTAGAAAATTTTTGAATAGAGATAAGATTCCACTTTTTAACATTTGGAGGTAGAAGGCTTCAATGTGTAGATGGGCTAAAGGAATGGTGACTTCAACTAATGATGGTGAGGTGGTGCCAAAGTTTATAAGAAGGTTTTTCAATAGATTTGGAGTGCCAAGAGCCATAATTAGTAATGTAAGGGCTCATTTATGTAATAAGTCTTTCGAAACCCTTCTTAAGATGTATAAAGTCTACCACCATGTGGCCATGTCGTATTATCCACAAACAAATGGGCAAATATAGGTTGTTAATTGTGAGCTTAAAAGAATATTATAGAAGAAGATCAATAGTTTAAGGAAGGATTGGGCATTAAAGTTTGATGTTGCTTTATGGGCTTATCGAACCAATTTTAAGACTCTAATTAGTACAATATCCTTTGGGCTCATTTGTAGGAAGGCTTGTCACTTTCCTATAGAGTTAGAATATAAGGCATGTGGGTGAAAAAGGCCTAAAATTTTGATTGGAGGATAATTGGTGAAAAGAGACTGGCATAATTAAACTTGCTAAAAGAGTTACAGGTGAATGCTTAAGAGAATTCCAAGTTATATAAGGAAAAATTTAAGAAATGACATGACTTTCATAACAAAAAAAATGATTTGAAGGTGGGAGATGTGATTTTATTATTTAACTCATGACTGAAGTTGTTTTTGGGAAAGCTCAAGGCATGTTGGAGTGGTCCTTTCAAAGTGACCCACGCATTCAAATATAGAGTTTTGGAGTTTGAGAATGATAAAAAAGAAACATTCAAAGTGAATGGACAGCGATGTAAACTACAGCTTAAAGAAGTCTTTTCATAAGAAAGGGAAGTGATTTCTTTCACTTCTCTTGATTGAGCATGTTTACATGAGGAATGGTCAAGCTAATGACCTTAAATTAGCATATTTGCTAGTTGGTTTATCGTAATTTATTACGTGTGAGTTCGTAATTTTCTTTTTTTGGAGTGATTTGTTTGATGAATACCATGTTCAAGCATAAGTTAATAGGTTAGTATAGGATTTAAGTGATTTTTGGTGTGTTAAGTTAAGATAACAAGAATCCTAAATTGAATTTGCATATTTTTCGTGTTTATATCATACATGATAAAGTGTTTTAACTTCAAGTGACCAATTCTTAAATTTTTTCCAATTTTTTTCATACTTTACATAATCACAGAGCCCTACACAATCTCTATATATAGGCATGTACATTCAATATCTTTTTAACATTTTTATCACACATTCCTTAGACATATCCATGTCAACTTAAACAGTTAGCTACACGATCGTGTATATGACTATATAAGTATACGAAAACTTACACATCTATGTCCTTTAAATTTTTAAGAGTTAGTGACTTACACGGTCAACTACATAGTTATATATCTGACTATGTAAGCTTGTGATAGCTGTTAAAAAGCCCTAATCTTTTCATTTCCTTTCATTTTTCCTCTCTCCTTTTGCACCCATTGTCACCTATCTCACTCTATAACTCACTTTTAGCTTTTTTCTTTCCAAATTATGACATCCAACATTTCTAGCATACTATTAGTAAGGAGGGCAAGTACGAACTCAACAAATCCAAAGCATCAACACTTCGACACCCTACACTCAAATACATTTATAGGGTTTTGGGTCATATGCTAAGTGGATGAGGTGAGAGTTTTAGAGTAGTCAGGAACTTGGACGTATTTTATTTATGAAGCATAAGCAGGCAGACATCAAGTCACCTAGGGCATGCCCAAGCCAAATTCTTTCATTGTTAGAGCGAAGAGAAGAAGATTAGGACCATATTTGTTAGGCTTTATGTGACATTGCTAGCACAAAGAATGGGACCCTTCAAGTGGCTACCAACAATGTGATAAGAAAGTTCCATGGCGACTCTAACTTTAGACGTCATGAAAAACATGCACGTAGTGTGCAAAGGGCAAGGACCTACAAGAGACATCTATCAACTGATTGGTCTTCCCAATGAGCCAACCGCAGAGGGACCAGATGGGGATCACCCTAATTTAGATCATAAGCCACTATAACCAGGCTCACTGCCATCCCAGATAGGAGGAGTAGCATTAGAGGAGGTTATTGCAGGATTGCTAAGGCATCAAGACCATCGGTACACTTGGACCATCTAAAGACAGCTCGGTTGGAGAAGTAGATGAGGAAAATCTTGGGTTTTTAATGAACTATCTAAGCACAATAGGTGGCACCATTGGAGTTGATCGAGAGGACAGAATAGGGCACTATTGGAGTGGATCAAGAGGCAATAAGCCTATGATAGATGGATGGAGAAGGTCATAATACTGATGGATGGTGGAGGTCTTGGTGCTGATGTTGGGACATCTTGGGATATACATCCCATCTCTACCAATTGGAGAAACTACATCCTCTTCAGCTCTGGAGTAGTATAAGGCTCTATATCCTGAGGGTCCTCCTACGAAGAACTTGCTAGATTCACCACAGGACTGATAGATGCTTGATTTTGGTTTTTCTTTTCTTTCCCTTATCATTTATGTTTTTTTTCTTATTTTCTTTGTTATTTTAGTTTCTTTTATTTTATCTAAACATTAGTGAAATGTTATGATATTTTTTATCTCTATGATCATTAATTATTTTATTTTTTCTTTTTATCTTCTTTTGTTTATATATTTGCAAGGCTGGATGTATATAATATAGGATGGATCTTCCTCTAATTTAGAACTTTATACATGTTATTATTCAAGGTAGTACCAATCAATCCTTTCTCATTTTTTTGTTTTTATTTTATTTTATTTTTTATGTGCTTTAATTATGTACATAGGGGATATTGTACAATTTTAGGTGTGAAGAAGGGATTTCAAATGTCTTAAGCTTATTACAATTTTAATTAAATCTTATTAACTGACATCCCGGGCTAGCTAAAATTTGTCCAAAATACTTTAGATGATTATTGATTATTGAATTGAATTAATATGTAAAAAGATGAATGTTAGAATATACTTGATTTTATAATTCATATTTTTAGTAATCATTAAGATAATTAATTTGAATGAAATTGCATATTATTTACACATAATATCTTTTTTTAGAGCTTTTATACCTAAGAGCAAATACATCATTATTTAAGGCTCTTTTATTCTTTCATGTGTGTTATCATACATAGTTGGATAATTCTATAACTTACTTTATTATTCATATTGAGACCACATTTGTTAAATAAAAAGCATTAAAACGATAAAGGTATTTAGAGTCATCCTTTTGTTTAGCCTCTTTTCTTGTTTATTATCCTACCATATTTTATCATTTAAGAGTAACCATTTTTTAGACCTAGTTTTTTCATTGATTATAGCCACCTTATTATCCTTTACCTTATTTTTCTTGAAGCCTTTCTATTAATTTTGGACCATGAAGGAATTACATTTACTTGATTGCTTGAACTTAGATTATATTGAAGAATTTTAAAAGACGTCCAATATTTTTTAATTGATGGTATATAATGAATAATCGAACATATATAATTTATATGTTGCAAACATAACAAGAAAGTGTTAAAGTTATAGTACCAATAGAATTATGGTATGAAGGAACTATATTATGAAGAACAAAGTTACATGTAATTTTGTTTATGTAAATTTCCTTCAATGTTGTCACACTTTTATTATCTTTATCATACCTTACCTAAGCCTCATTAAAAACTTATAACAAGACCTTTTGATTTTTGTTTCTACTTTACTTATGAGTGGTGGAAATATGATTTTATTGCAAGCTTATGGTTAAGAATCCTTCTATGCATTGATTTGAGAGTTTTCACCCTTTCCACCTTGAATATATTGAGTGAATCCTTAGTGAAGGTGTAAAATTTTATGCTTTTGATTTTAGAAAGATAATCTATATGATTGTTATTGATATTAACTTATGAAGGTTGATTATAAGGTAACATGAATCTAATTAAATGTAAATTTGATTGATGTGATATGATGATTTATAGTATAGATAGACGGGTTGAAGTTAATAAGAGATTAATGTTTTCAGGTTTGATAACTTGTATTATGATTTTCTTTGGGACAAGCAAAGATTTAAGTGGGAGGTATTTGATAGACAATTATTTGTCTATATTTATATACCCCTATTTAATATGTTTTGCTTGTTATTTAAGAGTTTTATAGTATTATTCGTACTTATTTTGCTCCAAATATGCTTCTAGATGATAATTACCTTTAGAGACCAAGAGGAGAAGTATTTGGGTGAAATCGTGGCATGGAATGAAAGAATTAGAGCAATTTTGGAGATACACATTTGTGTATAGTGACCGTATAAGTCACTATAAACGTGTGGACCTTTAATGACAGTTCCTGCCTGTTTGAAGTGATATGCCTATGTATGTTGACATACATGGCCATGTATATTGCACACATAAGCTTTTATAATTGCATAAAATCACAAATTGAGATGTTTTTAAAGATACATGGTCACTATATGATCGTGTAAGTGCCTATGTATATAAGGATATTATTGAAGGCTACACGAGAGAGAAGCATTTGAATTTAGAAAAATGCAATTAGAGTCGTTAGAGACACCTAATAAGGAAGATTAAAAACATAAAAATAGGCTACATATTATAAGAAAGAAGATCAAAAAGTGGGAACATTAAGATCAATTCTAGTTTTTAAGAATTTCCAAATCAAGGCTTTCAAGCTAATTCATTATTTCCTTATTTATTTCATTGCCTTATATACTAAATTTGAATATTTATGTTTTAAACATGATTATGGATTGCTAAATCTATTGTAAGGTGTATTCTTGAATTGTTTTGTTTTACTTTTATCTTGTTAAAGTCAATATATAATTGCTTTATGATATTTGTTGTGCTCTCAATCTTAATCAGAAAATGAGAGATTGAATCAAGGTATTTGTGTTAAGTTACTCAATGAGAGTTGGTTCCTTAATAGACATAAATAACAGGTTAATAAACAATTGAAGAGAGATGATAATTGTGGTTTAATCATCCTCAGGATTGCTTCAAATCCAATTGAGCAGATAGGTGTAGTTCTAATAGTAGAGAGATTTTAACTCAACTGTTATCTATCTCAATTAGCACTACTTGATCAGATCTTGAGAGAGGGTAATCAAAACTTTTTGATATTTAAGATCAAACATAACTGAATTAACAAGCAAAGGAAGTCAAAATAAGGATAGAATAATCCCTAATTCTATTATTGATTAACTTTGATTCTATTGCTACCTTTACTGATTTAGTTATTAAGCTCAAATAATTATTTTAATTTCAATCAATTCAATATTTTATTTACCTTAAATAAAGTACATTCAAATTATTAGATGATTATATCCGATCCTCGTGGGATTGATATCAGTTATATTATAATATATAATTCATATACTTGCAATATAACATAAAATAAAGCAAGCAATAATAAGTCCTTCCCCGAAACATTGGTCCAACACGAATCGGTGTTGGACTTTTATTTCTCCCTTATTGAAATCTCTCCATTTTATAGAAAAATTTGGACCTATAATATGGCATTCAATATGAATTCAACATAGTTGGTAATGAAGGATTCAATTAAATATTTGTGAGATATTAATTTTTTTACGTGACAAAATGCTTTAGTTTAAATTATAGTATAATGAATATGTTAAGATTTAAACTTGCTGAAATATTTAATTTTGAATTAAATTCGAGTAAAATCTAATTTAATCAGAAATAGGAAAATGTCATAGATTAAAAGTTGGGTTCACTTTTTGGCAATCCTTTGATTTGACAAATTATCACATTAGTATTTTATTTTTTTAAAGATCACGCTTGTGTTTTAGATTAGTTAATAATATATCATCCATTCCAACTTTCAAAACTTCAAATTACTTGTATAAATAGGGTTATTAACAATAAAGAGAGCGTAGTATGTATATATTTTTTAATTGTTACGAGGTATTTTAGGTGAGTTCTATTATATGAAGGTATCTTTAAATCATTTATATTTAGACTAATTTTTACTTGAGTCGGATAAATTTTTTACGAGAGGTAAAATTTTGATTTTAATTTTTAAATGACTGCATACATAAACATGAACGGAAGATAAATTACCTAACCTATAGGGATAGTATTTGATAGATTTAGAAAATAAGAAGATAATTCGATAATTTATCAAACCTAAGGTGGTAAGAAACTAACCCTTTATTTAATAACCAAAACAGCAGGAAAGGATGGGAAGGAATAGGGCAATGGTGGTGGAGTGAAACTGAAAGTGCGGGCATACTAGCAAAATCCACCGGAGTCGGACCTTTAACTGCTCATCTGCCTCCATTATTATTATATCTCTGTCTCTCTCTTTTTACATTTCATTACCTTTCCTCCAATGCCTTTTCACTTCTGATCTCTCCCTCCACTCTCAATCAATTTCTTGCTCTGGTCAATATCTATGCTGCCCATGATCATTTGTGGATTCAGTTGATTTTGTTGTTTGGGTTCCTGTAGAGAGCCGGTGGTTATACGTCGTCTCATTGTATTTTTGTGGTTGGCTATGGCTGCTCCACCGGCAAGAGCAAGGGCTGACTACGACTACCTCATAAAGCTTCTCCTCATCGGCGATAGTGGTAATGAATACATTCTTGATCGCTTCTAGTTTGTTTTATGTTTATTTTTTTAAGGAATAAGGATCTCATTTGCCACCTGATTCTACAAGTCCTTGATGTAGCGAAATGTTTAGGGAAGTTACATGTTTGAGAAAATGACCATGTGGGTACATCATTGGATCTCCATGGGGTTTTCGTTTTTTTTTTTTCTTGGTGTCATTTGGATAATGGTATTCCTTGGTTTCTTGTTCTAAGGTGTGGGCAAGAGTTGCCTTCTGTTACGTTTTTCGGATGGTTCCTTTACTACTAGTTTCATCACCACTATTGGGTGCGTGCTCTTTACTATATATTCGCCCGATTTGTTCCAATCTTGAGTCTTCGTAGACATTCTAAGATTTATTGCTCTTCTGTTTGGTTGCGTGCAGCATTGATTTTAAGATAAGAACCATTGATCTTGATGGAAAAAGAATTAAGCTTCAAATTTGGGATACAGCTGGTCAAGAGCGCTTCCGAACTATCACTACTGGTTTGCTTTCTGTTCTCTGCTTTCAATCATATAGAACAAGAGACGAATTTGTTCGTTTTTTGGTACTAAGATGCTCTGCATGATGCCCACCAAGAAATATGCACCCACTTCGCCCTTTTTTTGTGAAAGATATAGTCACAAAAGCTGGTCTATTAATTTCTTGACCATTCTCATTGCTAAATTCTGACTTATTCATCATGAAGAGAATTATTTTCCAAATGATTCCTGTAGTTCGTTCTGATCTTCATTGCTTTGATAGTTTGTTTAATAAATCTGTTCGTGGCTCATTTCTTATTTTTATTTGACATAATTTCTTTAAATTTTTGTTCCAGTTATTTCATTCCTCATGTAGTCTCCTTTACAGCTTACTATCGTGGAGCGATGGGTATTTTGCTGGTCTATGATGTTACTGATGAGTCATCTTTCAACAGTAAGTATTCATATCGACCTAACAGATCAAAGTTTAGATACCTTTCAAATTTCAATTGTGAAAACATTTTTCATTTTTGTTCACTTTTTCTTTGTGCTGGTATGAAACTTTGCTTATACCTCCACCTCTTGATTTGTTCTTGTTTTCTGATGAACATGGATTTTCATTACCTTCAGATATTAGGAATTGGATCCGTAACATTGAACAACATGCTTCAGATAATGTCAACAAGATATTAGTGGGAAACAAGGCTGACATGGATGAAAGTAAAAGGGTATGCTGCGCCATTTCACACATATATTGCTTAAACTGCCAATTAAATTTGTGTCTTATATTTTTCCTTCTCATAATTGAAACTCGTATAGCTAAGGTGGTTGTAGGTCAGCATAGTTTGTTTTCCATAGGTCATAGGATAATTTGATTTCAAAATCTTAAATAAAAGATACAACAATATAATGTATATCTTTTTAGCTTGAAGCTTTTTCTCCCCAAAAGCTTTTATATTTAAAAACCTATATTTTCTCATATGTTCAGGCAGTGCCTACATCAAAGGGTCAAGCACTTGCTGATGAGTATGGGATCAAATTCTTTGAGACAGTGAGTAACAACACTTGCAGATTTTGAGCTTGGCCGAGCCTGTATTAGCATTTATAACAAAGATTGTTTTGCAGAGCGCAAAAACGAACCTAAATGTGGAACAAGTTTTCTTTTCAATAGCGAGGGACATAAAGCAAAGACTGGCAGACACAGATTCGAGGGCAGAGGTACTTAAATGCTTCCCCTACACATGCACTATTTTGGTATTATTCTTCCCCTAAATGTTACATGCCCTACATGGAAGCAAAAGAAAGCATACAAGATTTGTTTCATTTTGGGTGAGGGGTAGGTGATTGGGTTTGGTGGTTGTGCTTCTAAATTTCATTAGAATTCATTAGGTATTTAATTTCTTAAGGTTCTTATACTCGATTTTGTTGTGTAGCCTTCAACAATTAAGATCAATCAAGCTGACCCGGCTGGTGGAGCTGCTCAAATTACCCAAAAATCAGGTTGCTGCGGTTAAGAGCATCATTTATTTTTGGTGATCGTTTAAGGTCGGTGACAGTTTGTCTGCAAAAGATACAGAAGGGAAAAGGAAGATTGATTTTGATGTAGAAAAACGAATGTTTGTAATTCTTTTATCTTCTTGCTCTATTGATTATCTATGTTTTTATTACTTTTTATGTGCGTCGAAGGTAGTTTATCGTTAAACGTTGCTTGTTATTCTTGTAACTTCTCGAGGCACATAGTAATTTCCCGATGGATAACTCCAATCTCTGGCGTACTAGCTCTAGCATTTGCATAATGTGAAAAGATGACCACCAAACATACAAATAATAATAATAAGTCAAACAAATAAAATGATGTAGGGCCAGA
>JANTNU010000233.1:14474146-14485051 GCA_024752395.1 Erythroxylum havanense | reverse complement strand
CACAACATGCATAACCAAACAAGTTGTCTTTATTTTCTAATTTCTTCACAATTTTACACTTTCACTTTCTATTTCTTAATCTCAACTTCCATTTCAATCCACTTATCCACTTGAACTTTCATAACCCATACAAATCTATTTGAAACCCAAAGTCATCAAATCAAACAAATCTTTTCTCATCAATTTCATTAAGGCAAAAATATCTATAACCCCATTCATATACAAAAACTCTTATCAAATTTTCATTTTCATATTTCTAATTTTCACTAAAAGATCGGGGTCCAAGAGCTATACCGTGTATAGTGATGCTTCGAGGAAGGGTCTTGGTTGTTTTTTGATGCAGGGAGATAGGGTGATTGCTTATGCTTCGAGGTAACACATGATTTGGAGTTGGCAGCAGTGATCTTTGCCTTGAAAATTTGGAGGCATTATCTGTATGGAGTTCAGACAAGGATCTTTACTGATCATAAGAGTCTTAAGTACTTGTTGATCCAGAAGGAACTGAATTTGAGACAGCAACGATGGATCGAATTGCTTAAAGACTATGACTTGCTAATTGAGTATCATCCGGGCAAGGCAAATGTAGTGGCAGATGCCTTGAGTAGAAAGTATTCAATTGCTCATGTTAGGACAGTTTACTTGCCTTTATTGGAAGAAATGGCCAAGCAGAAGATAAGCTTGAAGCAGGAAGAGCCAGATTGCCTTCTAGCTAACTTCAGAGTGAGACCGATACTCAGGGAGAAAGTTAGAGAGTTGCAGGTACAAGATGCAGATTTGAGTAAACTCAAAGAGGAAATTCAGAATGGTAAGATTTCCGAGGTAATAGTGAGAGACGACGGACTTATGACAGTGAAGAACAGGCTTTGTATTCCAGATGTGTAGGAGGTAAAGGATGAGATTTTGGATGAGGCACACAATGCGTCTTATGCCATGCATCCAGGTAGCACCAGGATGTATAGGAACTTGAGAGAGCATTTTTGGTGGAAGGGTATGAAGAAGGATGTAGCGGAGTTTGTATGTAAGTGTCTAGTGTGTCACCAAGTTAAGGCTGAACACCAGGCGCCTTCAGGCAAGCTAAGGCCATTGCCCATTCCTGAATGGAAGTGGCAAAGGGTGATCATAGATTTTCTGATGGGATTGCCTAAGACTAATAGGAAGCATGATGCTATATGGGTTATTTTGGATCGGTTGACGAAGTCAGCTCACTTTTTGGGGATTAAACAGACTGATTCTTTGCATGTACTAGCAAAGAAGTACATTGATGAGATAGTGAGATTGCATGGGATTCCAGATTCCATAGTTTCCAACAGAGACCTATGGTTTACTTCGAGGTTTTGGGAAAGTTTGCAAGAAACTTTATGGACTAAGCTGAATTTTAGTACGGCCTTTCATCCTCAGACAGATGGTCAATCTGAGAGGACCATTCGGACACTTGAGGGAATGCTTAGGGCATGTGTGATGGACTTCAAAGAAGCTTGGGATGAGCATTTTCCATTGGTCAAATTTGCCTATAATAATTCGTACCATTCGAGCATACAGATGGCTCCATATGAGGCGTTGTATGGGAGGGGATGTAGAACTTCAATCTGTTGGGATGAAGAAGGAGAGAGGAAACTGGTAGGACCAGAATTGATTCAGACGACAGTGGATAAAGTCAATTTGGTTAAGCAGCGGCTTAAGGCAGCACAGGATAGGATGAAGAGCTACATTGATGCACACCGAAAGGAGATGGGGTTTGAAGTTGGTGAGAAAGTGTTCCTTAAGACGTCTCCTTGGAAAGGAGTAATGAGATTTGGCAAGAAGGGCAAGTTGAGTCCGAGGTATGTGGGTCCTTATGAAATTCTTGAGAGGATTAGACCACTCGCCTACAGGTTGGCGTTACCTCCGGAATTATCTTAGATTCATGATGTTTTCCATGTTTCCATGTTGAGGAGGTATAGATTGGATCCTTCTCATATTATTCAGACTAGTAAGGTTCAGTTGAGAGATGATCTGAGTTATGAGGAGCAACCAGTGGAAATTTTGGACTCGAAGGAAAAGGTTTTGAGAAACAAGGCGGTTCAACTAGTCAAAGTCTTGAGGAGGAATCATTCGGTGGAGGAGGCTACATGGGAGCCATTGGAAGCCATGAAGGAGAAGTATCCGTATCTCTTCGATGATTCAGGTAATAATTTCGATGACGAAATTTTTTTAAGAGGGGGAGAAATGTTGAGCCTTGAATTTTTTTAATTATTTATCATTGATGTCATTAAGCATGAATTGTGTTAATTGTGTGATTATATCTTAGTTTGATTAAATTGGGAGTATTAGTGGATAATTGAGGTTTATTTGAGTTTAATGTGGTTTAAATAGGATTTCAAGGGTAAAAGTATATGAGGACATTTTGGGAAGATTACTTGAGTTGGATAGGTTAAGGCTTTACATAGGAGGGTATTTTGGTCATTGTCCATTCCTTTAAGTTTAAAAGAAAGAATAAGAAGAGTAAGAAGAAAAGTGAAGAGAAAAGAAGAAGGGAGAGTTATTGTGGGTGATGAAGAAGAGAAAAGAAATAGGGGTTTTCTTTCCTAGAGGTTTTCGACAAGAATCGAAGCAATTCTTGGTAAGTTTGAGCTCATTCCATTGTGTTGTGATTAGATTAAACCCTAGAATCGATTTGCATGTGTTAGAATTGGTGGTTTAGGGTTTAAGGGAAAAAGGGTTAGATTTCTTGGGTTGATGATTTTGTGACTCATTTTAAGGTGTAAATGGGTTAGAAATGTAGTATAGGACTTGAATCAAGGTTTAGGTGTGTTGCATTTGCAAAAGGGAAGGATTGAAGTGGAAAAGTGCTGGAAAATTCGGGTTTGGAGATGTTCTCTAGACCCGCACGTCGCGACATGCGAATTTGTGTTCGTCGCGACGTGTGAAGTTGTGTTTGTCGCGAATTTGTGTTCGTCGCGACGAGCACAGGCCGTTCGTCACGACGAGCGGGACCTTTGCCGCGGCGAGCCCCCAGTTTCTAGCAAAGATAAATTTTGGTATTTTGAGCATATCTTTTGGTATAGATGTCCAATTAAGGTGATTTTAGATTTGTTGTGAACTAGAGTCGTAGGGCTACAAGTTTTATGAAGGAAAGAAGTTTGGAATTTGCCTCTAGAGATTCAGGAATTTGGTTGGAAGTCGAATGTAGACTTTTAGTGCTTTTACTTTTGATTTTCAATCTTTTTGAATATTTCCTTTGACTATTGTTTGAATGGGAACTTGTTTTGTTATAGGAAATCAAGCCGACCTGATCCAATCGCAAGAGGAAGGACAACAGTGAGTTGGATTCTCGAGCGATATTAGGTGGGTAATATATTTATGGTTGTTGTGTATATGGGCAAAATGTTATACTTACTTGCATGTGTATGTGATATTGCTTATTTGAATTATGAAAATCATTGTGAACATTGTGGTTATGACTATGTGTTGCCTTGAATGATATCTTGGCAATTTGCAAGAATGAAAAGAATGATAAGTATGAAAGCTTGAATAAAATGCTTTGAGCATGAAACTAATGATTTTGTGCTTTGTTTGGGTGAGAGAGGAACGTATCGTAGTCACGTGCACGTCGATGTACAGCCTTCTCCTGGCTGCCCGCTTGAGGCCACGAGATCCTGAAAAATCGGACTCGGATAGTTTACGGTATAAACTTCGGTTTATCCGGATCGTTCCACGGAACTCTCGAGCCACTTGTTGTGCATTTCATCATTAAAAAAATTACCCTCATCCATTCATCCAGCACTTGCTTGCTGTCTACCTCAACACATTACTTACTTTCATTCCAACCAAACCCACTACAATTTAACTTGTCAAAGGCTATCTGATATTTTTCCTTCAACCTCTTGTGTTTATTTTTTACATGCCTCTTGTCAATGCCACAATCAGGAAACTTCTCAACCATCATTCTGGCAAGGAGTTGGAAAGTACCAGGCTTAAACTGGCCATTATCAGCTCTGTGACTAGCAACAACTACCTCCTCCATGAAGGTGACAAATGCCTCTGTTTTAGCCTCAGTCCAAATTCTTGACATTACACCTAAACCATGCAATGTCATTCCCAAAACATTCCATTTCCATAAATGATTAAGCAACATACATTGAAACATTTATGGTTGTAACGAATATAATATTGAATTAAAGGAAACATGTAATGAAGTTAAAACATTAAAGATCAAGTTGGATAGAAGAGGAAGTAAGCACAAGAGTTAATTGACTCAGTTAAACAAACAAAGTAAACAGTTTAGGACCCATCTCATTACAAACCCTCAATTCAATAAACATCACATAAACTAAATGAAAGTAAACAATTAATGGTTTCTTCTCCATTCCTCAAACATGTTCTGAGCTAAATCCTCTCTCCATTGACTCCATTCATTAGTTGTGACAACACGATCAACCATTTGGGGAAAAGATGCATCTTCCCCAATTGGTAGACCCTCATCTTGAAGAGGAGTGAGCTCTTCAAGATCAGAAGTCAGATGCAACCTAATAAAGTTATGCAACAGGCAGTATGCAAGAATTATGTGAACATGTGTGGCTATTGCATAAAACGATGGATTTCTGAGGATTTTCCATCTTTTTTTCAACAAAAAAAATGCATGTTCAATGAAATTTCTTGCAGATGAATGTCTCTTATTAAAAAGCTCTTCTAGGTTCCTAGGTGCCCTTCCATCTCTTACCCACTATTGAATATGATATCTTGTGCCTCTATAAGGTGCAAGAAAGTCAGGACCATTGGTATAGCTAGCATCTACCAAGTAGTAATTCCCTATAAACAAATGACACTATTACTATTGTATTTGTAATCAAACATTTCCAAAAAATAGAAAATTTCTGATAGTTCTTATCATACATACCCATTGGAACTTGAATTCCATTACGCCTAGTAACAACATCATGTAAAACCCTAGAATCAGATGTTGAACCCTCCCATCTAGCAAGAACATAAACAAAGTTTAAGTTCTTATCACACACCCCTAACACATTAGTGCATATTCGCCCTTTCCTACCTCTGTATCTGGCTTTGTCTAAATGGGGAACTGTTATATCTATATAGGTTCCATCTAGCACACCAAGGCAACCGTATCAAAAAAATTTCCAACAAAAACAGTTATAGTTTAGTCATGTAATATAGCCAATATTGCAAGTCATTGTAGCTAATTACATATACTAACCTTAAACCATTTCCACTGACTGTCTGTGCAATCCTCTGGAATTGGTATGGGCTTCACATACAACAGATGTTGGAGATTTAGTACATCCTTCATCACACTATGGAAGACCCTACTAATGGTTTCTCCATACCTCATAAACCTAACTTGTAATACTCTATTAGATTCATTTTGTGCTAATATTCTTAGGAAGATTAATACTTTTTCTTCAATTGGCACATGACCAGGATTCAGCAACCCACCATGGACTTGAAGCATTTCACATAATATTTTAAATGCATTTAAGTCCATCCTTAAATCCCATTGGCTATTCCAATCACCCTCATTCAAAATCCTATCTATATTAGCTTGCCTACTTGGTACTGTCAACGCCCTACTACCTCTAGCATTTTCACTCCTCCTGCGTTTTCTTGTGTATACATGCAAGCATAACAACATCACCATTCTCATTAAGTTCAATTACCCATTCCAAAACTCAAAAAACGCAAGAGCCTTAAAGATAGCATCATGTTTTCTGTTATCCATTTTTGTAAATAAATATTGTCTGCAAAGATTCAAAGCCAAATATTGATCATACACAAGCCACGACCCACAATACAAGAAAATATAACAACTCAATATTTGCTTAATTCAAATATATTCGAAGCACAACAGTTAAAGGAAGCATGTAATTAAAGCCATTACCCTTGAATACAAATAATGCTTGGTTTTTGAAACTGTAATAGGATTTGTTATGTTTGTGGTACATGTTTTTGTCAACTATGTTATGTAGAATTGGTATTGCATTGCAATTTTATAAATCAAACTTGAGTAGCTGAAATGTAACGATTGTGCACTTGAATACTATATTGCAATTTTATAAATCAAACTTGAGTAGCTGAAATGCAATGTTATATATGGATGCGGATTCATAGTGTAACACACAAGAATATCAATAGTCTCATGCAACGTAAACATAAACATGCCATGAACATATCTATTAAGGTACTGTCATATAACCTTAACTAACTAATAACTAAGGTACAGTGGTAGTGTTGTCAATAATGCAGCTCTACTGAGTTTATCAATGGTCGTTACTGTCTCTTTAATTCCTTTCATTGTTGTCAAACCTGTATATTCTTATGAATATTGTTGTTTGACTATGCCCTATGAAATATTATTTGAACCATTGTTATTTCATAAAGCTTGATGAGTTAAGATATTTATACTAGAGGGAGAAACATGTTGATATAAATTTATAGATTTTAGTTATATAGTATTTTTATTTGAATGATACATCATGTATACTAAGTTGATATTTTAGGCATAGTCACAACTTTATTGGTTACCAAGTTAATTATGAGGAAACAATTCGACAAATAAGAAGCGAAGATTCTTGATCATTAAATAATATGGCAATATAAGAATGACCAAAGAACTAAGTTCTTAGATAATGAAAGATCAAGCCTATCTTAGGAGTCATTTGGAAGGAACATACAACCGTACAAAAATTCAAATATCAAGTCAACGACTATCTTCAATTTTTTTCTAAAAGGGGTGTTAGAATCATCTAGAGGAGGTAGTCTATTACCCCTTCAATACATGTAAAACTACTTTTTTCTATCTATTAGTGAGCCTTATGTAAGGACTATCACTGCTTTGGCATAAGGAAAGCTTTTAAAATGAACCAAAGTAAGCACATCTAGTGAGATTAAGCAAGTTCAAATGTGCTCGAAGAACTGATCATATGCTAACGGACTAGGCCATAAGCATGCATCGGTTAGAAAATGTACAAGTTTGTTCAAAACTTAAATAAACATCATTTTTTGATAGTTGTCATAAGTAATGTGATAAAAATAGTAACTTGAAGTAAGGAAGAAATGACATACTTGGTGAATGACATGACAAACAACTTGGAAAAGAATATCAAATAGTGGTGTAATATGTCAAAACTCTATTTTTTAAATGTTTTCTTCACTTAGTTGTAAACTTAGCACTTTGATGTGTTCGCCACTCATTAAAGTAGTAACCAATTGATTGGAGATATCAATTATCAATCAACTTAGTGGACTTACTGTTCTTTAGCTACTTTCTCGTGTTCTCATCCATCAAGTATCCAAATACTCATAATTAATTCAACTTATCATGATTTTCAACATTAAAAGAGCAAAAGCCATTGTCTATAATTATTGTGAGAGTTAATAAAAATTAGTAATTTTATATACTTTGATTCAAGTTATGTGAACTTAATTATGATATAGACATTAAGTTTGGTAACAACTTTATTGGTTACTAAGTTTTGACCAAGTTCAGTGTTTCAATGTTTAAATATTAAACTAAGTAGAATTGGGGTGACAACTAATGGCAACAAAGTCAATTCACTATGCTTTTTAACATAGATCACTAATTTGGGCAAACCTATAAGAATGTTGCAAGTTTTGTTGAAATAGTTGCAGATATTACATCAAAGGTGAAACCACACTTTTCTTTCTTCCTACTAAATTTCTGTAATTCCTTCTCAACCCATTAACATTCTTTCTTCCCCCTAATTCTTTCTCTTCCATTGACAATCAAGACCCACAAAAACACAACATTCCAAATTCTTATTATACCAAACATTCTTTAAATTGAATCAAGAAAATATATAGGAAACGAACCTGCAGTTTCTATGACTTTCTTTTCTTCACTTTCCTAAGAAAGTGACAGAAACTTCTAGGTTTTTTATTATCACTTGTCTGAGATCCATTAAGTTAAAAATGAAACTTCAATTTGCCAACACCCACAATTTCAAGAAGCAAGTCCAACTAGATTCTCAAGGCAACAAAACATAATAAACCAAGATTTTCCATTTGTAAATTAAAAACCTAAAATCTAACAAAAGCATCTTGAATGGATGCCCAATATGTTACGTAACAAGAAAACACTAACATTCCCCTATCCATATTGTATTTTCTTTTTTCCCACAGATTCATCTTCAACTAATTGTCAATGTCAAGACCACTTAATAACATGAACAAATTTAGCAACTCAAAACATAAAAAATCTTTGACGATCAACCATTGAACAACATCTAGGAACTTATAACAATTAGGTCAAACTGTAGAAATGGTTGAAGCTCCAGAACACAAAAAGGGCATGCAAACCATGAGCAATGGATGATCATGAATGATAATGATGAAGAAACCTATAACAGACCATCTCCTAACACTTCAACTACTAGCTTAGGTTCAACCTCTTATTCACACACAATAGATGATGCAACAACATCATCTTCATCAAGTTTATGTTCTTCATCAAATTGTAATGTTCCCTTGTATGAATTGTCTGAGCTCATGTGCAATCTACCCATCAAGTAAGTTACTGCTATAGATAACATACTTTGTAAGGCATGGAATTTGCTTTTGGAACTAGCTATTCATTTCCACTCTAAATTTGAAATCAAAGTAAGCTATTAAAAGAATTGCATTACAATCATATATGTGTGAGCATAATATTACGATTTAGTATATTGTGTGTGTAAGAAAGAAAGTTCATGACTTGTTGAACATTTTGTGAAAGCAATTGAGTGAGCAATCATATAAAACCGTTACTTTCATAACTCAATTCCACATCAAATGGAAAGAACTTCAATACACTTCTTGTTAGTGGGATGAGAAGTTCAATAGAAACCAATGAACTAATTGGTTAAGTTGTCTATTTGGGTTTATTAGTTAAGCTTTTGGATTTAAATTGTATTGCTCTTATTCGAATAGATGCCATGTTGGCCAAATTTTGTACTGTTGTTACACATAAATTTGCACTGCACTTATATTGAGGAAGGCTATTAGGAGCAAGTGCATCTGCTCCACAACTAACTCAACCAAACCAATCACTCTTAAAACAAAGTTTAGTGGCAGTAACTATACAGATCAACATTATGTCATATATAATTAGCCTCAGTCGAACTCCATTACTACTAACAGTCAATAACAATCCTCATCTTCAAACAAGCATGGCATAATTTGTGGTTGGCAAAAACAATAGATTCATGATAGTATAATGCAGATAGAATTCAAAACACAAGGGAAAACTTGTGAAAGGAAACCGAAGAAATTCTTTGCAAATATATAATTTGCTTCTCGGATTCAATCAAATGCCTTATGCAACCTAAACACAAACGAAGACAAAAGTTACATATTTCGAAAGGAAATCAAAGACCAGCATGAAAAATCCCAACAACTTTTTTACAAATAAACGCCGAAAAAGCTCTCAGTAATTTGATATAAGAAAAAAAAATCCCAAACACCCAACAATAAGAAGACCTACAGGAGAAAATCCACACTGTCCATTCAAGACAATAAATCGCAAAAGAACAAGAGAAGGTGGAGCAAATTTGCGTGCCCAGACAAATGTAGACCTAACGGGGACAACGGCATTTTTCAGTGAAAGGAACCAACCATTTTAATTGACAAACCTGGCAAACGTCTTCGGGAAGACTGTCCCACCTTGCGACAGAGAAGCCTAGAGCGGTGTCAAGCGTGCGACAGAGGAGAGATGGGCATGGGAGAGATAGAAATCAGGGGTAACTTGGACAGTATCTTCGTTTTTCATACGGAGACAGAGACAATTTCTTTTGTCTTTCGCTTTTGAAATGGATAGGATTAGTTTGTCTCTGTCTATCGGAGACAGAGGACAAAAAATCAGAAACATCAACCAAACACATATAAATCATAAGATTATTTTGTTTTGTTATCTGTCCCTATATGGGGATAGTAATTATACACGGGATAAGAGAATCATGAGATGGGAGAGGAAATGTTTTTAGTTTCATAACTTCCAGCCTTTGTGTACGAGAAGTTCTTGTTTGCATGTGAGTCACAAGATTATTATCAAATTCCGCCTGTTTATGTTCATTTTTCCTGTTTATGTTCATTTTTCTCTCTATTTTTACATCGACATTTGTGTTTACAGCTGAAAACTTATTATCTACCAAGAAAGAGCCACCAGACTGTATGTGTGTGTGACAGGAACAATGGTTCCTCTTTACGGTACTGGGGCCAGCCTAGCCGCTTCATACACCAACTGTGGAATTCCCATGACTTTAGCTTTTGTGGTCAGATTAGGGGGTGCCGCTATTAAAACTCCTTTGATTTATAACAGCACTCCCACCAGATTGTTTTAAATGCAAACATACAAAATTGCCCCTAACATAATTCTTGGATGATATGGCATTTATTAATTGTCTATCTTACCCTTTATAAGATATGAAGCCCTTCTTTATTAGTAGTCCAAAAAGCTCCTGTCAGACTCATCCGAGAAACCGCTTCAGTCACTTTCAAACCTTTTCTTTTTCAATAGTTGCCCAGTACAAC
The DNA here is from genome assembly GCA_024752395.1 of Erythroxylum havanense. NCBI lineage: Eukaryota > Viridiplantae > Streptophyta > Magnoliopsida > Malpighiales > Erythroxylaceae > Erythroxylum > Erythroxylum havanense. The sequence continues at coordinate 14,474,530 of JANTNU010000233.1, read as the reverse complement.
AAAACTCTTTTCTTTTGTTATATTCAATGGAAGAACCATCTGATATACAAGAAAATTCAAGGACAGATGAGATATACGGCTTGGGTCCAAGTCAAGAAAGGAACATTGAACATGGAGCTTCTCCGAAATACAATTTAACGGACGTCATTCTTGATGGTAAGAAAGAACCCATCTAATTTAATTAGATAAGCTTATTTCTTTTGTAAAGTTATAAATACATGGGCATGTGTTTATTTATTTTTCATCAATAATTTATGATACTATCTTCAGCCACTAGAATTCATGTCATTTTATAGTTCGATAATTACAATTGCATTTTAATTGTTTAATTAATTGATAATAATGAATTGCTAGATCTTCCAACAAAAGTATATGCAAATCGGG
>JANTNU010000233.1:14417511-14434356 GCA_024752395.1 Erythroxylum havanense | reverse complement strand
TCTGGCATAAAGAGGAACATCATCGGCTACTTTGTAACGATGATTTGATGCGTCAGATCTAACCATCACTACAAAACTGCATAAGATCATTATATCAGATAGAAAACACGTCACTAGTTTTTTCTTCTCCATCCCAAATAGAGCTAGAAATAGAGGGTTATTAGTCGAGTGAAGAAGCAAGGGATGGGAATAGAATTGTTATACAGAAAAAGGAAAATACTAGCCTTCAAAATGAAGAACCCTAGTTTGTATGACAGGATAGAGAGAAGATGAGAAGGATAGACATGATAGAGAGGCCTTTAGGGTACACGGTGTATGGTGTATGGAGCGCTCCGCTTCTTAATCTCTAAACGTTTGGGCTTCTTAGTGGAGGAAGAAGGAGCAGCGCTGGACATTTGGGTGGGAAGAAGGCAGAGAGAAGGAAATGAATGCGCATTAATTAAACAAAAGACAAACACCTTCCCCGATGTTTTCTTCGTCAAAACGTCGCGGTTTTTGTTTCGCAACGTTTTATTAATAAAACGTCGTAAAAAATATTACAAATTTGTGACGTTTTTTAAAACGTCGCAAAAGACCTAAACTTTTTGTGACGTTTTTTAAACATCACAAAAAATCTTTACAATTTGTGACATTTTTTAAATAACACGTCACAAATTGTATATATTTGTTGTAGTGAACTTTCGGGTGTTGTCTCTGGGAAAAAAATAAATTTACGATACAGTTCGCTTCACTTCCCATCATGTACGGGTAGACCAGTTGGTCATTGGGAAGGAAAGTGAGTCCAAGGTCTCGGGTTCGAGTCTCGGCAATGGTAGTGTGGGAGCTCATCCAATGTGGTGACTCCTTGTGTGCACCGAGCACTGGGCCGCCTTTCTGAGAAGCTGGCTGGGATCAAACTGTGATTTACCTCCCTCACACAATGTTGGGCTGGAGTGTGGGGTTGCCTAGGGTGGGCATTCCACCTTTTGAGTCCAAGGACTATGTTCCGACAATTAGTTCTGTACCATATTCTACATATAAACACACAAGATACTAAATTTTTCGAAGAAGTAGAAGAGAGAAACAGATTGCGGGTATCAATCAATTCGATTGAGTTGCCAAAAACATAACTCATTACTCGCATTTAGATGACAACTTGGAATTTCCAATTTGAAATTTTACTAATTATTTTTATATGAATTAGGATAAATGAAGCTTTAAACTCACGATACAAATTTTTTTGAGTGTAATTAGAAATGTCTTATAAGATACCCTTCCCATTTACAATCATATCTTAATTATCCTTTTCCCTTAATTACATCTTATACAGCATGTCTACATAAATACTGTTCTTTCTATTTGTCCATTATAAATTAAGGAACGAGTACATAACTAACTATATTTTGCAAACTTTGGCCAACCTCTTACCGCCTAGAAAATAATAAGGATATAATTGTAACATTACAATGTTTCTTCTTCTTCTTCTTCTTCTTCTTCTTCTTCTTCTTCTTCTTCTTCTTCTTGTTGCTCATCATTAATATTCATCTTGCTCTTATTATTCTCTTAATCTACTTGTTGCTAATACCGCTACTATTTTAACAACAATTCAAAATAATCAAGAATTTCCTATTTTTTTATGCAATGGAGACAATTAGATTCCAAAACAACAGTATATGTTTTTTGACCAAATCTAATTTGTTTATACTTTCATTTGTATCATTCTTAAGCAGAAGCACCCTTATTTTTATTGATGGCAAACACTTGAATTTATAATAACATAAAATAAAGATAGCTATAACTCTTTAATTTAGTTTTTTTTTGCTTCTCATAAGTTAAATATACAACTTTATAACCTATTTTTTACTTGTATCAATCCTTCATGATAATTACTGATCACTGAATTCATGGATAACTATCAAATAATTAACATTGAATTAATTTATCTGATAAATCAATATTAATTATTTATGAAATAAAATAATAGAAAACAAGAAATACTTGAATTAAAATATGAATATAAGTTTAGAACAAAACCACACCAAAAATAAAAGAAAAGATAAAAGATTTAGAGAAAACTATTATGAAACGAAAGGAGAATCATAAATATGATGTTGGACGTGTTTTTTTGTCTTCTTTTCATACTCAAAACCTAGTATGCTTCTATCTTGTGAAGATTTCTACCTAAAACAAATCAAAAGCCCTACATAATAAGGATGGAATTAAGTTTCCTATTTGAATTCCTATTCATGAAGATAATATGATATATATTAGGAGTAATCTCACCTTATTCACTTTAGTAATTTGCCTAATTTTTCCAAAATTTATGATTTTGATCAATAATGCTCTAATTTAATGTTATCTCAACTTGTCATCTCTTAAAATAAAACCAATATTAATTTTCCTATTTAAGCACCAAACTATAGTTGAAACAAAAATGTTGGCCCCATATTTTTTTCTCTAGTTAAGCATAATTTAAATGAATTTTGAGTTCTGATGGATTTAATTTTTTTTGGAGTTATTATTATATTAATGTTAGTAAGATTATATGACATGGGTTAATGGAATTAAAGTACTAAGATAATAAGGATATTTAAGGGCATTTTTGGAAGATCACTTAAGGGTATAAGACCATAAGCTTATAAGGAAGGGAAAAATGGACAATTTAGAATCATTAATGGCAAAATTGAAATAAGTATGGGTTTGCTTTAAAGGAAGAAGCAAAAACGTGATAAGTGGGAGAGAAGAAGAAAATAACAAAAAGAAGAAAGAGAGAAGTGAGAGTTTCGGTGGTTCGAAAGAAAGGAAGAGAAAACCAAGTTAAGCTTGATCTTTTCTTAGCTTTTAAGAAAGATTTTGAAGTTGTTCAAGAAGAAAAAAGGTATAGGAAGAGAAGAGCTTTCATTCAAGCTAAGAAACTCTTCATTTGGTTAAGAATCAAGATAAGGGCATTTTTGATTTATTGGATTTTTGGAAGGGTTTTGATTCAAAGAGCTTAGGAATTGCTTGAGTTTAAGTATTCTAGGGTCAATTTCATGCTTAGGTTTTTGTGAGATTTTCAATTGAAATGCCTATTGATATGGGAATTATGTCTTTGATAAAGGAAATCAAATGAGACAAGAGGAGCAGGAGTAGAGGCATTTTTTAACAAAGTTTCAAGCAAGGAAATCAAGGTTGGTATATATTTATAGTAGAATAAATAAGCCAATAATTTTTTCTTTGAATCAAGAAAATTTAATGTTTTTAAATTGCATCATAAATGTTGCATTTGGCGCTGCTTGAATGAATTGAAAATTTGCTATGTGTTTGATATGTGAATTGGGTTGATGATTTGTGAAAAGACTTTCAAAATGATTCTTTTGAAAATATGCATGTTTATGAAATCATGTTTTTGGAAATAGTTTTTGAAATATCTCATGTTCATGAAAAAAAAATAAGTTTCCAAGAATGTGCCATTTGGGCAAACAATTTCTCATTCATGAATTACATCTTATGTGGGTTTGGTGTAATCCATTCAAGAATGTCATGTGCACGTTGACCAAGTTAAAGGCTTCTCCTGCCTGCCTGCTAGTGGCACAGAGCTCCTTTATGGACTCCCTCAAGTTTACGCCTACACAAAACCACTATATGAGATTGCGATAATGCCTCAAGTTTACGACTACATAGGACCATTATGTGGAAATGTGTAGTTCATCATGTTTATGGATTTACCCAAACCATTTTTATGTGCTTATGTTCTTATGTGATGTTGACAAGTTTGATGCATTCATGATTTAAAATTTGTGAATTCTGTTATTAAATTGAGAATGATACTTTGATGAATTTAATTAGAACTTTGTATTGGCAAATGAACACTTCAAAGGTTTTGCTTTTTTTGTTATGAACTGTTACCCACGAGGTTTCAAACTCACCCTCTTTCATTCCTATCTCCAGGTGATGAGGAAGAGATCAGGTGAAAAAGAGTCAAGGCATTCGTTCGATTGTGCATATTTTGTATTTTAAATTAGATTGATGTAAAAACAAGAATTTAGACACATGTCAAGAATTATGGGGTTTTGTATCTTTAGTATTTTGAATTTTTGATATTGATGATGTAATGTGGTTTAGAATGCCATTAAAGCTTTGTAAACTCTTATTCTATGATGCTAATGAAATATGGATTTGTGTAGGAATGATGGTTAAGCTGGAATGTGAATTTGAGTTTCAATGATTGTTAAGTTGAACTGTGAATTGTGTATGGATAATGTTGAGTTGGAATTTGATATAATTTGAAGAAGTTATCAACTTGAGATGATGACTATTGAACATGAATTGTGGATATGTATATACACATAAGTGAGATATTATGGAAAAAGGAAAGATAGGATTTTTATGAATGACGCGAATTAGTTATAAGGGATGAGTCAATGAGTAGAGATTATGGACTTTTATTGAAGTAAAGTTGGTAGTTGAATGGTTATGCTCATGACTTTCCAAGTTGTACATTGCAAATTTCAAGTTTTTCATAAGGGTCAAATTGGGTTTCTGACTTCAGCAAAAAATCTGGATTGATCTAAGCTAAAATAAATAAAGTTATCTTCTTGAAAGTTGTAACTTATCTTTTTAGCTTTCTAATGGTATAAAGTATGAAATTTTTGTAAAATGGAGTTGAAATATATGATCATTAGAATTTTGTGATGTTGTTTAGGATGGACTTTCGGGACAGTTACATTGATTTGAAATTTTGGCCCTTATGGAGGTAGAAATTATTTTTTAAGTTCTTCATGAAAGTTGTAGATCTAGAAGTCTCAGTTTTTGAATGACCTTAATCCAATATTTTTAGTGAAGGTTATGCCCTTTTTTGTAAAGTAGATCTGAAGAAGAAAAGATGGAGGAGAAAGTCGCATCGCGATCGCGACTCTGCGGTGATGCACGAAAGTGAGGGGATCATTTGGAAGAATATGAATTGGATATTTTTACTGAACATACTTCAGTATTTTAGTAATATCTTGATCAGTAGAGCTCCAAATGTGATGATTATTGTCTTTAAATAACCTAGAGACATAGATCCACAAATTATCTGCAAGAATTGAATTTTAATTCGGGCTTTAAGACTTTCAATTTCTGGATATAAGTTGAGTATAGTGTACAGTCTCGGTTTAATAACAGTCTGAAAATATGTGGGCTATAACTTTTAGATTTTTACACCAAATTGAATGATTTTGGTGTCTTTAGAAACTTAAGACAATGGGGAACAAATGTTCTGAAGAAGCTAAATTGAAATTTCAATTTGAGGTTTCCTAAAATCTGTTTAGAAATAGGAGAAATGAGTTCGTTTTGACGATTGACTAGTGTGGGGCCACCCATATAAGATGATGGTTAATGAGGGTTCATTGAAACAACCCTACTAGGTAATACACATGCTCATGTCTTATGATATTCAAAATGATTGTTGGGCTCTGAAAATAGGGTGCAACATGTTTGGTATCAGAGCCCAGAATTAGGATCTTACATGGGTGTTTTGGAATATATGTGTCATGTTACATGCATTTTCTTTGACCATTCTCAACATGCAACAACAATTGATCCCTAGTATGAGTTGCATGCGTATGAGTTGCACACAAGAGAAATTGTTAAGTATTTAAGCTAATAGAATTAGTGAGAAAAAAGGATACTCTTTCATGATATGGGAAAATGAAAGTTGTAGATAATCAGAAATGAGAAATAGTAGATAGATAAATATGATAGAAGATGATTCAACATATTTGTACTAGGGGATGCATTGTTGAATATGACATCAATATTGTACTGTAAAGGTATACCCTTGAATATGATATAGAAGTGAATATATTATCATGGATTGTTTAAGAAAAATTGAGACACAAGTAGAAATGATGAGATTAAAGTGTCTAAGTATAATGTAATGAAAATAGAAATTGTTATGATCTTAAGAAGATGAAATTGAAACCAAAGTGGTTGTTTGATTACTGTGACAAGAGTTACGATCCACCATAAGAATGTGTTAGTGGAATTAAGATTAGAATTTTATGATGATTATACATTTATAATTTTAAATCAATAGCGGATATACGTATGTAAGATGTAATGAAGGATAATTTGAAGATGAGATGAATGATAGCGACATATGTCCAAGTTCAAAAGGTTAAGTTGAAATGTTATTATGAGTACCTATCTGATAATGGGATCATCATCACAAGTGAGAATATTGAGCACATATATAATATATGTGTGGAGATGATATAGGAAGCAATATATGACTTAGTGTATATTTGTTAGTCAGAGTTCCCATAGTTTAAAGTCTAAGAGGAACTAGAGAAACACATGAAAGTATTTATGATGATCAATCGGGGATAGATTGAGATTGTTGATGATGTTACAATGAGTAATGAATTCGAAGATAAAGAGAAGAATATCATCTTGGATGAATGGAGATCAAAGTATCAATAGTGTAAGATATAAATTTGTGAATTGTTGGAGATAAATATGTTGACAAAAGGGGATGACTTTGATGATACACACCTAAGCAGAACTTTGTAAGCCCTTGTTTTTCACTATATATAAAAAATGTGTTGCATGTCTCTGAACTCACCTCGTTATTTGTCTTAATCACTTGCTTTTTAGTTCTCTTTCTTTTACATTCAACTGTAGATTCATATTTTGTTTCATTTTGACCAATTGGTCGTGGTTTTATAGTGAAGGATTTTTTCATTGAAGTGCAAACTTTTTGCATTGAATTGTCACTAATCAGGTTCTTTTTCTTCCAAGGATTTCAGTGCCTTTTGTTTCTGCCTTGGTGCCTATAGGACCTTATATTTAGAACTCTTTCCAATTTGTAGCTTTCTGTTTTGCTTCACAAGGATATAGCAACTACACTATTTTAACAAAAGGTATACTCATTTTTGGAATGAGAATTGGATTTCAATCTAATTTTCTAAATTTGTATGCTTGAATGTAATCTATCCTATTCTTTAATGACATAGATGACAAGTCTGGAGGAGCACAAATCTAGAAATGGGGGTGTCAGCTCATCAACGAGATGAGGTTAGTATATTATGGACTTGAAAATAACTTAATGGCATGTAATTGGTTTTTTTCCCTGATCTTAATGTTTTTCGCTTATTCCCATAATCTTATAACTACTCTGAGTAGGTTTGATCCTTTTGTTTGCCAATCCATATCATATCACTGCTCTAAATAGTCTACTGTATCAAAATATACCAATAGCAATGTAGATTTCACTAATTAGATTTGAAATTAATATATTGCATTTTTGATTAATTAGATTTAAACTTATACTCCATTTTGATTGAATTTGGATGTAAATACTTTCGTCACTGAATTAATCACAAATATTAGGGTTAAATATAGTTTATTAGACTAAATCAATTCATATTAGGTTTAAATTTGGAAATAATTTCTCTCCTATATATCTACATTTGTTTTAGTGTTAAACCTTTATTCTTAATAACGTTGGATTTCTTTAGGAGAAAGCATCCAAATATATGCTGCAGGTAGTTGACCAAAATTTGTGTCGTTGTTAATTATATAGATTTATTCTCCTTTTCTTTTATTAGATCAAGGATGTTTATATTTTGGAATTTAATAAGAGATTGGTCTTTTCTTCATATATTTTTTAATAAAAAAATTTATGTTATTTAGATTATCTCTTTTTGAGCATGTGTATGTTTGATGCTTTCTATTTATCAGTATCATGAATTTAGCTCATTTTTTTCTCGCAGGTGGACAGTGGTTTAAGGCTAATGTTTATTCATATGGTCTATTTCATATTCCTTATCATAGTCCTCCTACAACCAACTGTGTCAAGATGATATGTCTATGATCATATGATATGGCTATGATCAGAAAATTAGCTATCTATGATCAAAAAATCAGTTGCAGCAATTAAGGAAAATTTGTTGCTATTGTTAACTTTGCTTATTTTTATTTGAAGGTTGAGATTATGTCAATATTTTAGGATCTTGTACAGAACAATACTTCCACCACTAATGTCTTTATCGACATTAACCTCTGATTTTTAGTTGTAGAATATGGAACTATGCCATCTTGTGTAAAACAACTTTAAAAATTTATTAATTTATTTTAATTCATATTAAATTTGGCAGGTCCATGAGTCACTACATAACTCATTCATAACCATGCAAGATTATTAACTCACGTAAGACATCACACACACCAGCTTCCATTCCACTTATAACCTAACATTTCAAGTATAAAGAAGACATGTTTTGTGTAACATGAAGTGGGGTTGGAAATGTGAACCAAAAGAGAAAAGAGGAGGCAGATGGAATGGAGCGCATCTTACGTAAGCCAACTGTCCCAGTCTCATTTTTTTCTTATCATTATTTTAGGAAAGCTGGTCTTTAGACAGTAAGAAGGAGGGTTGGATGCATTACAAGATAGCTGTCCATTTTATTCCATTTAACCTAGTTTTAAAATGGAACAACCGAAGGTAAGTGGAGGGCTATAGTAGGTGTGTGTCTGTTGGAATAAAAAAAGAGAGCAATGTGAGTGCATTGTGAGTGCTACAGTTGGAGAAGAAGAAAGAGCAACAGAAGGACAACACTAAAAGTTTTTGTCCTCTTTTGTTTTTAAATGACACTTGTCCATTTTCTCTTTAAAACCTAGTTGTTTTATGGGTTTTAAGGGAGCTATTGGATAAGTAAAAAAAGGTGGGTGTTGATCGGGTGTTGGTTGTGTGTAAGTTTTAATAAAAGACCCTCGATAATCTGTAAGCGCACGATTCATTAATGTAGTACTTAAGGCATCGATCCCACGAGGAGGGATAATCTAATCCTAAAATTTAAGGCCATAAACAAATACAAAAATTCAAGATGCAACTAACTAAAACGAAAATTCATTCAACCAATTAAATTAAATTGAGAATCAATCATGGAAAGACTAATTACTAAGCAATTGAAACACACCCAAGAATCAATTTAAATAAATTATCAATTGAGAGAAAGGAAATTTTACCTATCTTTAATGCTAACCTAACTGATTATAAATTACTAGATTGTTGGTTCTAGATGATCCTAGGGTTGATTACTTTCTCTCAAGTTATAACCATTAACCCTAAATCATAGACCCTAATTAGATTATGGAGGTCGCAATCTCTCAATTTACAACCTATCCAAAATCCTAATTAGTTCTGAAGTTTTTTAATAAACTATCATAAACCTATGTAAGATCTCTCTTCGCACAATTTACCGATTTGATTTAATTCTATTTTCTATTGAATCACCTAACTCTTGTTAGCCCAATTTAATCAATTTTCATTCGATTCACCCTCTCAATTTATTATCAAATTATGCAATCGCAAAATTAAATCACAACAAATCAAATAAACATATAAACAATCAAATTTCACTAATTCAAGAGTAAAATTTCAAAGGTGAGTTTAGAACGTCATCAACATTTTAGATCCTATCATCAACTATTTATTTCAATTCCATACAATAATAAAACTTAAATTAAATAGGAAATACAATTTAAATGGATGATGGGAGGCAGCAATGTTAGGAAACTCTTGATCTGGGAAGTACATTGAGTTAGCTTCTTCTCCTCTTCTCTCTTCCTTCTTCTCTTCCTCTATCTCTCGATGATTTTTCTCTAAGGTTTCTCAAGGTGGCTGACGCAAAATCTCCTTTTGCCTCTTTTTCTTGTTCTTTAAATTCTTTTGTATTTTGAGCAACCTTAAGATTTTTCTAAGATCTGAAAGGTTCAAAAAATCTCTCAAAACTTCACATTCTTGAGTGTCTGCACGTCTACCCAAAGCAGGCCACGATCGTGGCCTATTCCTTATGCGTTTATCATGATCGTGGCATTCAAGCCACAATCACGGGCCAACTCTGGTGCTTCTATCACGATCGTGGCTTGACATGCCAAGATTGTGGGTCGTTGTTTCAGCACAAATGTCTTCAAAACTTCTTCGTTCTTCGATGTTAGCTCTGAAACACTAATAAACACATCAGGGTACCTAAAAAATATAATAATTAAGCTCAAAGACTTTTACTAACCCATAAAACACTTAAAACATAAACAATTAACAAACTAACACAATTATAACCTAAACATATACTAGATGATTAAATTAACATTAAATATATATCAATCTAAGCCCTAACATACAATGCAATTTACATTTATTAGTTATGTCGATTGCAAAGTGGAGTGGGAGAATAAAAGAAGCAAAAGCTGAAAGTAAGGAAAAAACCAAAGTAAGTGCTGGTCACTTATTTTCTCTTCAGTTAAGCCATATTGGGAAGGTTGGGAGAGAGTTTTTGTTGGTTAAAAAGAAATACAGCAGCTGATACATTTTATCCTTTTTGGTTTGCAATGAAATGAATAATGGTTGGACAAAGAGACAACAGCTAAACCTTTATTGAAGCCATTCATGACCATCTCCTCATTAGTTTTCAAAGTGGGTAAGAAGGAACAACGAAGACAGAAGTAGAAAATAACTATTCCTTACCAAATTCTTTTTCATTTTTCAATATAAAAGGTTGCTACAAAGGCTAATTCTTGGAGCTTGATGGAGAAGATAGAAGGCTAACATCGATGCTAGGATATCGATATCAAGTCATAGTTAAGCTATTTCATCTTAATTAATTTTGTTAATTTCTTTTTGAATTATTATGTTGTTTGTGTTAAGTGAATTGAGTTTTGTATAGATTATCTTAATACGTTATTTAGATTGTTCTATTACAAACCTATTGCTATAATGTTGAGTGTAATTCGTAATTATTACATTTGTTGTTTGTTAGTAGCATATAATGATCGTGAATCATTATAAAGAACATAACTTAGGTTAGATAACCCGAACTTGTGAGGCTACTGCATATATTGATCATTTTCTATGTCGTAATGTTGCTACCAAATTGAATATAGAGATTGTATCCTAGGTTATTCTATAGTTAGGTTTAATTAACCATCATATCTTAATTAAACACAACCTAAAGGAAAATCGAGATTAGTAAAGCATAATATTAGTCTCAGATCAATCGTCTAAAGAAAGGTGTGATGACATTAGGATGATGGAATATGCTTGATCATGTTTAAGCCGAGATTGACCATACAACTGTACCTTACTTATATTTAACACTTCAATCATTTTCGATTGTTTTCTTTAATTTGTTTTTGATAGTTAAATTTGATTTTATTTTCTAAATTGATTAAAATCTAAAAGCTCCCTTTTTATATTTTCCTTGCATTAATTAATTTTATTATGGAAATTAACCAAACATTCCCTGTGGATTTGATCTCGACTCACCATAACTATTAATTTTATTATGCAGAGTCAGGTAAATTTTACAATGTACTTGATATTCACTATCATTAGGCTTGTATCTAGGGATAACATTAAGGATGTTTTTCATTTGCCTATGCCTTAAAAACCATCTATCCTTATATATAACTTTCACATTAGCATTTGGAAGGATTACATATTAAAATGAGGAGAATGTTGAAAATAAGTAAAGAGGTCTAAGATTGTACCAATTATCATACTAGAAATTGATGCTTTCTCCATTATCAATATATGTTTGGTTTAGTGTCCATGAGATATCAAGCTTAGTTTGCATACTCTAGAAGCTATTCCCTTTTAGTTATTCCTTATGAATTTATTTTATTCATAAGGTTTCATGATCATTGAAAAGTCTATATATTCTTCTAGTTATGTGAAAATTATTAGAGGCTCTAATGCATTTTTCCCTACCCCTCCTTGATTTTTAAGAAGATGGACCTCTTTCTAACTAACTTTAGCCACTACTTTAGTGAAATTTGAACCACTTCATAAGAAGTTTTTTAGTAGTTTCTCAATTGATTTAATGAGGTTGAGAGCTAAAACAAGATGGGAGATCTAATATATATGCGTATAGTCGAGAATAGAAGATATAAGTTGGCTGTAACACCCCACTATCAAAGAGCATACACCTGAACATCCATAGGGCATTCATGAACATACCTATGAGAATGACATGTTAGAGTAATCACATTCACTTTATATGGCATCATAAAGAAAATAAGTATTTACAATATTATCAGATCTCATGTCATTAACAAAACATGTTTTACATTGCCATTTCATTACAAGCAATCCATAAAATTACAATACAAAAACCATTTGTGTTCATACTATTTATACAAAATACTCTATATGAAATGATAAACTATACAAAAGCACTCCATCTAAACTCCTCAGAGGACAACTGTCCAGACCTTTGAGCCATATTTTGATCCCATAATAGGTAATACTAGATAACAACTAGATTGCTTTACAAGCAAGGTCTCCTTTCAGTACCTAAAAATCAATGTTTCAATTTTGATGAGTTTTGTGAATTCAATGAGTGAACGATCATCGATGTGTTCATTCAAAACATACCATATATATAAATCATGAATAAAACCCAACTCAATCAATATAATACATCATACAGATTTATACCTCATATATCATATTATTCATCATGCTTCAATAAGCATCTTAACAATACAATCACTTTACTTAATCATTTCAAAATCACCTTCTGAATGCAAAAACTTCATATAATCATCTCAAAATATTACACTCATTTATCAAAATTTTTCATAACACCATCAAGTTCATAGACTTTTCACAATGTTATTTCCATAGAATTCAACATTCATTTGCAAACAATTTCATAAACATATGTATAGATACAAATGCAAATGAAAATAAGTCTCACTTCTATTTTTACTTTGTTGTAACCAAATGCCTATTTATCGGTTATTGGTCCCATATCCATTGTAGATACAGGGCCCATTTCAATATTAACCCGTACCTGTTGTGGATACCGGGTTCATTAAACTTTGAGTCTGAGGCTCTGTGTGCACATATCTGAGCTTAAAGCTCATTTCACGTTGGTTGCTCCAATCACAACTCCATTATATGAACTTGCATATTCATGTAATGAAATGTAACATTTTAACATAATAAATCATCAATCAATTTTCAATCAAAAAAACACATTCAATTATCACAATTCATCGGATCTATGTCTGGCATTCAATATATAGTTTAGAATTCGTTTTCCTTATTCACATTCAAATCACAACCACTCCCAATACAGTCCCGAATATCAAAGTCCCGGATAATCAATTGTCTGGAATCATCAATGTCACAATTATAACAATATATATTCAATATATAGAAATCAAGTTTAATTAAAACATTATGAATAGAACACATTTCTAATCGAGGTTACACATCTAGGTTACTCATAGTACACTCTAGTTAGCTATTGGCTCGACGAATTGGTAATGTCTGGATGGTATTGATCAATTTTGTGCCTCTAAATCAAGCAATACACACATGTACACATTAGTAACTTGTTTAATCAAATAATTACTCAATCATATACATTTATACATGTTATGTTCAATGCATGCTCAACTGATTATCTCAAGTATATAACCTTATTCACAAATCTTAATCATTTATACATCAGGACTTGTACATCATTTAGTTTGCAATTATGTTTATGCCTTAAATAAACTTGATTACTTTCCATTTATCATTCATAAATTTATCAATTCTTTCCTATCATTGTATAGTCATACAATTTCCAAATTCTCATTCAATGATACCGAATTCATTAATTTTATCCTTTGAATCACATTTGCATTCATAAGAATATCTTTATACCATTAACAACTCATACTTCCCATATTCATATACATTGATATCAATCAACCCTTTTCTTAATTTATAATCTCAATTAACAACACTAATCTTATCAAACACTTAATCACTTAGTCAAGCAACTTTTTAGGTTCATTTTAACCCCAATCAAGTACAATTACATCATTATAAAGTATCTTAACCTTATATAGTCCAAAAATTGCTTAAAAACAACCTTTTTTCCTTCCAAAGTACTTCCCACAAATGTGGGAATCAACTTTATAAATCCCATGATCATGGGATGAGTGAACTGAAGGTTCACTCCCCCATAACCTTCATTTTTGCTTCGAATTTTTACTCCTTCATGCTCCTTCCAACTTACCTTCACTAAAGTACATCAATTTTACTAACGCCAATTTTACTTCATTTATATCTTATTCAAGCTTCAATCCTATATCAAATTCATGTCCAGATCCAATTCAAAAATCATTTATTAGGCAACTCACAAATTATGATCTCCTATTTCAAGATCACTATATTAGCATGTTTCTTTAACATCAATTCACCTTCCTTGTACTTCAAATTTCAATTTAATTCATTCATAATAACAACCTATAGAATACAGTTCATACATCAATAACACAACATAATATATTCAAGTTATTCCATCAATTTCCAACACAACCTTTTCATTAACAAAACATGCAGTCAATCTCTAATTCAAACAACATAAACTTTCTACTATAACATACCATAAAGAACAATCTTTCACTTACTTATTTTGCTCCAATTCTAGCTTAATTCATTAGGTCAACTTTGCCTTATATGCATGCAAGATTCAACACATGTTCAAGGTAGCAATAGGATGATTTTTGGTTAGGAGAAGAGACAACAATGATCTGAGTCTCTAAATATCTTGTAAAGGGTAAAGTTTTGGATTAATGATGTAGCAATTGGACATAAACATGGCCAAACTCAGGGCTGTAAGGGTTGAGAGGATTTCGGTGGTGAGTGAGAAGAAGAAAGGTAAAGAATTAACATAGCCGGGATTACACTTGAACATAGCCAGGATTACACGTGCAGTAGTTTAACACCTAAGGTGTTAACTGTCACCATCTTAAGTTGACATATGTCCAACATGGTCTCCGTTTGTCAAGTATAGATGCTACCATATGTCACTTAATTACTTGGTTCATTTGTCGCACAACCATTGCTACCATTTGTCAATTACTAACTTATGCCAAATGTCACTCATTCATCTATGCCAAGTGTCACTTATTCATTGACTTAATCATCCTAATTTTCCATGTATCCATTTGTTTTACTACTTGACATTTTCTAAACCAAATATACATGTTAATTCATCAATTTTCTAATTGTACCAAATTAATTCCAAATTTACTATTTATAATCAATCAAACCAAAATGCAAGGCATAAATAATACACAATTCACATATCATTTTAACCTTTTCACACCCCCGAAATATGTCAATTGAGTGCATATATATTCTTTGCAATGTGTATTAAACCATAATTCATGTGTGTATGCTATTGATATGCATGTGAATGAAATGTAATTAATAAATTTTAAATGTTATAGTTTCTATGCAATAGTCTAGAGTTTTAATCCCTCAATTTGAAAAGTCGGCTATTACATTGACACCTTTTAGCATAAGTTAAGACCTTGTTCTTCTAGCTTTGAATTCTGAGTAGGTCTAGTAGTAGCTATGGGAATACCCAAGTACCAAAAGGGAATATTTTGAATTTAGAGCCTTAGAAATTTATACCCAAGTACTAAAAAGGAATACTGTGAATTTAAAGCCTTATAAATTTAGTGAGTTCTTGAAATAGTTCCTTTGGGCTACAAGAGACAAATAACTTACTTTTAAAGTAGTTAGTAGAGAGACCAGATAATTTAGAGAGCTTTTAAGGGAATGAATTAAGGTCCTAATAAATTCCTTATCAGCGCCACATTATAGGAATAAGTCATTAACAATGATAGATTGAAAAGCTTCAAATTTTTGCATTTGTAATGATAGATAAAAGGCATACCAATGTTACAAGAGATGTATATGTTCAGAGCCTCTGTGTAGACAACAAATTTATATGATGAGATATCTCCTTATTTGATACCTTTTGCCCCCTTAATCTTAAACATGTATGTAGCTTCCCAATTCATTAGCATTGTTAGGCCCCAAATTTTTGTTTTCTTCAAGTTATTAAGTATGAATTATTTTGATTTATGCTTTATGGTCTAGTTTGATTTTATTAAAAATATTCATGAAAAATTAGGATTGATTTGAATTTAGTGTGAAATAAATGTGATGGAAGAGTAGAAATGTTAAGGGCAAAATGGTCAAGGCATGTGAGTTATGAGGTTTTAGGTTAAACTTGAGGGGCATTTTAGTCATTGCCTTCTCTTATAGGTTAAGGGAGTTAAAAGATAGAAAAAAAGGAAAAGGAAAAGAAAATAAGAAGAAGAAAAGAAAAGAAGAGAAAATAGAAAGAAGAAGAAACGAAGGAGAGCGGCGACAGTGAGAGGAAGAAGAAGAGAAGAAGAGGAAGTTAGTTCCAGGTGGTTTTTGACAGATTTCAAGCTTCCTTAAGGTAAGTTACACTCTTCTACGCTTGTTTAGACTGAATCTAACCTTATTTTTGCAGGGATTGAGGAGAAATTGTTGAGTTAGGGTTTGTGGGAGAGATTTATAGATTTGCTTGGGTTTGTGTTTTTGCTGATGATTTTGAGCTAGAATCAAGTTAGAATAGCAGTATATGACTTGAATCCTGGTTTAGAGGTGTTGTAGTTGAGAAATGGAAGGATTTTAGGTAAGAAAATGGCAGAAACTGGTTCTGGAGACGAAGCTCCCACCCGCACGTCGCGGCGACATTCAAGGCGCACGCCGCGACGTGCGTTCAAATTTAAAACAGCACGCCGCGACGTGCATGCGTATTACGGACCGCGCGCCGCGGTGTGCCAACCACTCGTCGCTGCGAGCGTAGCTCTCGTTGTGGCAAGGGCTAGTTTTCCAGCAGAATGTATTTTTAGTGTTTTGCTTATATCTTTTGCTACAGAAATCCTTTTGGGGTGATTTTAGGGGCGTGGTGAACTAGAGACATAGATCTACAAGTCTTGTGAAGTGATGAAGTGATGAATTGGTTTCTAAGACTATGGAATTATGGATGGAAGTTAAGAATAGAATTATTGTTT
>JANTNU010000233.1:14310411-14327221 GCA_024752395.1 Erythroxylum havanense | reverse complement strand
CACTTCAAGTATTATTGGTTCAAGAGTATTTTGTATTTTTGGCTCTTGAACTCAAAGTTGTAATTTGGTTTGAGATGGTCTTAAAGCTTTAGGAAACTCATCTTTTAGAGCATGAATTATAGATTTGTTTGTTTAAATCACATGAAAGCAGGTTTCAAGTTTGTTTTCCAGCAGACCCATTAATCATCCGCCGGACTTTTCCTTAAATGTATAATTAGCATATTTCACGTCACGCTCTCATGTCCGATGTTGGGCTTCGACAGTGGGGTCCAACATTGAAGTCGACATGATTTGAAGTTCTTAAACTTAAAAGATTAGATGAAATAGTGAATCTCTCTTAAACTAATATCTATATAACCTATCAATAGAAGCCTGAACCCAAAAGTAAAATTGAATGGAAAGCAATAGGTAGAATTCTCAAGAATAGGAAGTTAATGGAACAACTGGATTAAGCCCTACATAAGATAAGGGATGAAAACATTAAAAAAGTACAAACTGATTCCAACAATAAAGAAATACATCACTGTCTTAAGGAAGAAACCACTGAAATACTCCCTACTATAGAGACATCTAAGTAGGCAATACTCACCAAAACCATTGTCACTGTAGATAAAATAGAAAGCCTAAATAATCAATGTATTGACAGGGAAGAGGAGACCAAGTTCAATCCAATAGTTAGACAATTTGGAAGAGAAAAAATCCAAAAAATGGGATATATCCTATCTCCCATCAACTCATAATGTTCGTTATGGCCTAAAACATTAGTAGCTTGAATAATCCCCAAAAATAATTAGCTATTAGAGACCATATCAACACAATAAAACCTTATAGCTATGGTATTTTGGAGACAAAAATCAAGGAGAGTAGGATTCAAAAGATATGGATCTTACAACAAAATTGGAAGCTGATTAAAACCCTCACGGATGACTATTATGGGAGAAACCTAGTAGTAGTGAACATTGAACTTATGAAAATCCACTCCTATCAATCCAATTCATAAGTAATTTATATATGGACAACCTAAAAGGACTACCACATCAAGGTACTATAAGTTTCATTTATGCAACTAACACCAACTTCCGAAAAGAATGATCTTTGGTAGGAGTTAAACATTTTGAAAGCTATTGTAAATTTACCTTGACAGATCCTTGGAGATTTAAACAACACTTTATTTCACTCAGAATTTGATGGAAGTATAGAATCTACTAGCCCTTATAAAGCTTTCTAAGCTTACATCTAGAATCATGAAATCACTAACATGAACTCCCAAAGGAACCACTTTATATGGATAAATAAGCAACAAGGGAAATTTTTGTTGAGAAGGAAGTTTAAAAGGGCACTTTTAGACCATTACTGGATGATGTAATTGTAATATGCTAAGGCTAACTTTGGGAAATACCTAATTTATAATTATTTCCCTAATGAAATTTAAAAATTAGAAAGGAGCCAAATGAGGAGCACTTCATTTAGGTTCCTTAATTTATGAACTACTTGCAATAGATTTCGGGAGGTTATTGAATAGGGAATCCATGCTAGTTTAAATGGCTATAAGCAATACAAGTACGTAAAAAGGCTCTCCTTAATTTCTAAACTACATGTAAAAGATTTCAAGAAGCAATTGATTAGGGAATCCATGCTAGTTTTGACGGCTGTAAGCAATACAAGTGTGTAAAAAAGCTTAAATTAAGTAAAAAAAACCTCACAAGGGGATCAAAATAGATAATAGGATGGATATCCAAAATACCAAGGGAAATCTTAAGTTTGCTTAGCAACAACTTTTTAAGAATCATAAAATATGAAACTAAGGAATAAAGAAAAGCATGCACATGATGAATACCTACAAGATTTAAACTCTCACCATTTGAACCTGAAGTATAAATCAATAGTGAAATGGTTACACAGAGGACATATATGCACCAGATTCTATTTCAAAGTAATCCTAGCAAGAAGAAGTGCCAATATAAGAAACTACATTGGGAATAAAAATGGTGTTATGTTTTAAGGTAAAGAAAAAAATTAAAAAATTAGCCAGATATTTCATCAGTCTACTAGGAACAAGTATAAAGGGATGCAATATAATTTAAGACTTGCAAGCTTTCTTAAAACTAATAATACTAGTAAACAAGCTCTAGACCTCAGTAAAGAATTTACTCTAAATGATATGGAGATATCTTTCATATCCTTGAACCATAATAAGGCTTGAAGGTTTGATGGCTTGAATTATTACTTCTTCAAGAGTTTTTGGAATTGGATTAAATTTCAAACTTCAAAAGCTATCCTAAAATTCTTCTCCAAAGATGCACTTTTTAAGTCTATTA
Organism: Erythroxylum havanense; assembly: GCA_024752395.1. Taxonomy (NCBI): domain Eukaryota; kingdom Viridiplantae; phylum Streptophyta; class Magnoliopsida; order Malpighiales; family Erythroxylaceae; genus Erythroxylum; species Erythroxylum havanense. The sequence continues at coordinate 14,324,903 of JANTNU010000233.1, read as the reverse complement.
ATCAAGTTTAAATCACTCTCTTTCACAAGATGCCTAATCCTAGTAAATTAAGTCATTTTAGGCCTATTTCATGCTTCAATGCCCTCCATAAACTTATTTCCAAAATTTTAACCTCCAGAATTAAACTTGTTTTGGCTAAAATCACCTAAAATTGCCAATGAGTTTTCATTTAAGGTAGGAATATGGGGGATAATATCTTGATAACTTATGAATTATTTAAAGGTTATATAAGAAAGGGAATAGGTAAAATGAATTCCATTAAGGTTCATTTTAGGAAATCTTTTAACTTAATCAAGTAGAAGTTCTTAATCCAAGCCATGGAAGCACTAGGTTTCCTTTATAAATTCTTATGTTGGATCCAATAATACATCACCTCTACTAGTTATAACATCCTTCGTAAGAGGAAAAGGCTCGAGATAAGGGGATCCCTTTTCTTCTACTCTTCTCAATGTGTATGGAGGTCTTGTTACAAATCATTGCAATAAAGATTGATCAAAACTCATCTTTCAACTACCAAAAGAAATACAGCAAACTGACATTGTTCAATTCAAAATTCTTTGATGATCTTTGATAAGTGATATTGACTATAGGATTATCCAAGCCATTTTATGTGATAGTGTGTATGTTCAGTATAGATACTGTTGGATCAAAAATAAAAGCATGCAAGATTTAGCCAAAATGGTGGATTTTATATCTTTTTCGAAATCAAAATGTAGTAGAAATAACATAACCAAATCAAATTGTTTCAACCATACATTATACGGTATAAGGAAAATAATTTACATAAGAACAAGGTGGTAGAAATATACGGACTCCATGTTATAGCTTTGACTCCTTGCTTTTGTATCCTCTTCACATTTAGGTAAAAAATATCGAAATATGCCCTCCTTCTTTCTATAATATCTTTGTTTCAATTTAATTAATCTAATTAATCAAAACAAACCAAAGTCAAGCCCAATATCAAATGTTCATTTGGGCTTATAATTAAAATAAGCCCAATATTCAATCATAGGCTTAAAAAACTCTATTTATATTTCTTACTTTGCTTGATAACCTTCCTAGAATCCAAATGGAGAATCTAATTAGACTTATATAATTCAAGCTCCAATAAGTTCAGAATTAATTTAATATCATTATAATTAATTTCAGCTTGTTAACCAAATGTCATTCTACTAAAGACAATTGGTTGAACTCTTGAATTACTAAATATTATGAGAATACATATTTCAAATAAGAGGTCCAATTGCAAACTTTATTATGAACCATATTATAGCCATCCATACAATAAAGGGTAAAATTACTATTTTGCCTTTATGTTAGTTTTTTCTTCTAGATCTCCCATTTTATTGTATATGGTGATTAACACACAAGATCTCATCTTGGCATTAAGACTTCATGAGTAGCTAGTCCATTAATCTGTTGGCACTGGTTTAACCACCAAACTCTGTAAAACATCTAGAAGTGATGATATCACTATAGACTCTTTATTTGAGTGAATGTTCCTTAATACATGTTTCAATTAATAATTCCAACATGCAAACACTGGAATGATACTTTGTAAAAATCCATTATGATCATATCAAAAATTATAATGAAACATATATGAGTTCATCACTAATCAAGATTGTAGTTCGTAATAAAAGAATGTTAAGAAAGATTAAAGTAACGACCCACTTTATTCTTTAAAAACATACTTGGTTCCATATTCATTTGATAGTGTCATTATCGATGGTCAACTACTATCATGATATGAAACTCATCATTCCCTTGAAGTAAAGTCTTTTACTCATATGGAGATAAATTTCAACATTATAATCCAAACCATAATCAAGCGATCAACTTGATTATTCAACTATGAATCAACTAATTTAGATTCTAATAATATACATGTTTCCCATACATATGTATATTACTTACAAAAGAATCTTGATACCTTATGACTAGATATATAATGCTCATACAAATAAAACAAAACTCTTTTGTTTTATCAATAATAAATATTTTTATTACAAAAGTAATTGGAAGAAAATTTAATTTATATGTAAATACACTTGCTTTTCAGGGCATTATATTTACATAAATCCAATAGATATTAGGATGTTTAGAGTATTTTTTTTTATTTTCTTATAACTTACATGGGTATGTGATTGTATATGATAAATTGCATGTTAAGTTATAAATAAAGACTTTTAAACTTAGGTTTTGCATGCTTTTCATGTGTTTTGATTTACATGCATTTTACATGGTTGTATCACAATGTTTAGGCAGGATTTGGACCATATTTTTGTTGATTATCAACTTAGATACATGTGGACTTATTGTAGGTACCAAATGAGAAAGCTAGAGTACAAGTTGGAATTTTCGAACATTTTAGCTAGCAATTTCAGCTTGCTTTACATCCATCTTAAGTCAGTTTAAGCACCTAAAGGCGCCCCATTTAAACCATAGAAAGAGAGGAGGGGTTATGAAGCACTTAAAAAGGAGCATGATAGTCATATTTTTGGTGGATTTTTAAGGATAATCAAGTGGTTTCTAGAGATCTCAAAGCTACCACACCAAGTTCCAAATTTGTTCTTCATCTCATAAGCCTTCTATTATATCTTCTCTCATTTGTCTTTGTTTATTTATCGTATGGAGAAGATTTATGGATCTCATAAGCCTTCTATTATATCTTCTCTCATTTGTCTTTGTTTATTTATCGTATAGAGAAGATTTATGGACTTTTTTTGGGATGTTTTTAATAAACTTAATGAATTTTTAAGTATATTTTAGGCTTTTTCTTACCATAACTATGTAAGAACTCACTTTGGTTTAATGTATGGGTTTCTTTAATGCTTATGATGTGTGGACTTTATGTGCCTTGCTTATATTGAGAAATGGAGTTAGGGCATTGATTTGGATGTATGTTGAGAGTATGTAGCCTTGAGAACACTTCACACATCAAGCTACCATGACATTTAGAAAGAGATATTGGATGCTTTGATGGCTACCCAATAAGTTACTTCATATCCATTTAGCTATTAAGTAAAGTGTGCAAGTTGAGATATCACATACCAAACTTTAATTGTTATTTTGGGCTTAATTTTTTTGAGTATTGGGATAGAAAGGGCTAATATAATAGAATGTCTAGGACTAAGCATGATTACATTACCAAGGTGGCAGTGCGTCATAATGCTTGTCAAAATAAAATAACTAGACCTACTAGTATAATAGTGATAAGTCTAGGTCGATCCCATAGAGAGTTTGTGTAAAGTTTCTGAAATAAAAGTAACTAATGTTTAGGTTTAACAGGGGGTTTGGATTTTTCAAACAAGAAAATAAAATGAAATTAGACTAATAAAAACAAATTAAAGAAAACTTGCGAAAAATGATAAAATGGAGAATTCGGTAAGGATTTGATTCTTTAGTTCAATCTTGACCTACACCCTAATTAAATATATTTCATTGATTTTTTATTCTCTAACCTCTCCTAGAAACTATTAAGCATGGGTTAATAACTAACCTATGTTTTCCCTTAGGTAGTGTTTAATCAAGATACGATCGTTAATTAAGCCTAACTACTAAATAACCTGGGATATGATCGCTAGATTCGATTAGGTAGTAGCATTATGAATTAGGAAAACTAATTAATTAAGGCAACAATCACATATGATGTGTCATTTAACCAAGGTTATGTTATCCCTAATGATTACAAATCATTAGTCACTCCACATGAATTTTAACATAATAATTACAGATTATATCAAAATTCTAGCAATGTGTTTGCAAATAAATGATTTAATGAACATATTAAAATCATTTTTTCACAATACCCAACGGATTCATACACAAATAACCAAAAAATAATGATAATACGATCATTCATACATAAAACCCAAATCCATACGCCTAGGATAACATAATCAATTCAATAAGAGAGAAAGAAATATTAAAAATATTAAAGGAATGTTTAATCTGGGTATTCGACATCGATATCACCTCTGAACTGGTATCGAGACGTCTAGCACTTCATGGGTCTCTCAAGAAAATACTTCAGTCCTAATAGGATACCACCTGCAGCTCTCTTCTGCTGCTACTGTTCTATTATGCTCTTCCACTGTTTTGACTTCATTTATTTAAAAACCCTCCTTCTAGCATGAACGACAATGTTTGCGTTAAACAGAAACCATTTTGCATTTTGTCTAGCTAAACACAAATGTTGTTTTTGTTTGTGTTAAACACAAACCATGTTTCATTTTGTCCAAGTGATACTGCACATTTTATTTATCTCCTTCCAGCTACTGTATGCATTGTCGTTTTTGTTGGATATGTGGTGTTGTGTGCAAGTCATTTTGGTGCATGCTTTCAAGTCTTTTGCATATCATTTCATGTTTTCCTACTTACTACTATCCCTTTATTTTACCAACTATTAAATTTATATGCATGGGGTTATCCTATCTCTTGCCTTAATCTTCTTTATATTTTCAACATATATCTCCTTTTTTAGCATTTTCTTGTCTTCTTGCTACATGAAGACAAGTGAAAATTAATCTTCAAAAAATGGCCAAAATATAGAGCTTTTGGCTCACTTTAACTTCTTTGCTTCTGAATTGCACCTAAAGTCACATATGAGTCAAAGTGAGTATCTTAAGTAATTTCATGTCGTTAATCGCTATATGTTATAAAATAAATAAACAATCAATTAAGCATATCTCATAAGGTGAGGGATTACATGATATGGATAAAATGACCCTAACCTTTATAATTTGATTCTTTAAACTAAAATTATGTTCTTATTTTTTTTGGAAATTTTATAGTGTATTTGTAAGCCTTTAAATTATGAATTTTTCTAATTTTAATCTCTCATTATTTGGTATACTAAAACAAAATTCAATATGAAATACAAGGTAACTAATCAATTCTTGAGGGAATGATACCTTACTATACTATTTTACATGAGTTATATACTTGCAGTATAGCAATTTCAATTAATTTTAAATCTTTGAGTTAAACTCGAAGGAGCTATCAATTTTTTAACATCATTGCCTAGGATTGTTCCTAGCATTAAGTGTGATTGAATTTCTTTGATTTGAGATTTCTTTTTATTTTTATTTGATACTCTTTTCTTATGTGTAATAGGTATATGCACACGAGAAGTTATAAAAGTTCAAGTAGATTATGAGAACTTGACATTATAAAACTTGAAAGAGAATTGAGAAAAGCAAGGTGTAAAGATGAAATCAAAAAGATAATGGTAGATCAAGGGCATCAAGGTGGTGGCCAAAGAACATTAATAGATTTTATGTTGCTCGGGTTTAATCCGAACCAATAGGGGATCTCCAGGCTGACTATTAATGCAAACAATTTTAAAATCAAGCTTGCTTCATTAAATATTTTGCAAACTAGTGTTCAATTTTATGGTTTACCACATAAGGATTCGAATTCTCAGATTGCTAACTTTTTGGAAATTTGTAGCACATTTAGGTATAATAGGTTATCCTAGGAGGCAACAAGGATGAGGATTTTTGCCTTCACACTGAAAGATTGGCCAAAGGTTCTCTTAATCTAGAGCATTTAACTATGTAAGACTAGTTAAATACTTTCAATTAACAAGACAACTTGAATTTTCAAGGAGATCACAACCTTTCAGTAGTATGACAAAGGATCCCTTTTTGAGGCATGTGAGATATTTAAAGAGCTACAGAGAAGTTGTCTTAATCATAACCTACTAGCAGAACTATTATTGCAGACATTTTATAATGGAGTTAGTGCAACAACTGGTAATAATTGATGTAATAGTAGAAAGCCACCAATGTTGCATACGATCTAATTGAGGATATGGCCATTAACAACTGTCTGTGGTCAATTGAAAGAAGTCAACCGTATGACATGATGGGACAAAATGGACTCATGGTAATAGGGTTAACTTCAGCCATACAGGTTTGTAAAATATGTGGAAAATATGACCATAAGTCAACAAAATGTTCTTTGATGAATAATGATGGAAGGGAAAAAGCAAATTATTTGGGTGTGCCACAATAGTCAGGTAACAATCCATCTATTCTTTTATTTATTTTTGGAATAATAATGCAAGTGAAAATTTGAGACCATAAAGACCGTCAGGATTCTAAGATAGGTTAGGAAATTGGTAGTCAAAATATGAAAGCCTCGACTCAAAAATGGAATCCTATTTTGTCAGAATAATGGATGCGATAGGCTCTATAGGTGATATGTGCTTAACTGATTGTATGTTTATTCCATAATACTTAGTTAAGAAATTTATGATTGTATATTAATGATTAATGTTATGAAATGTTTAAGAAATTCATTTTGGTTCATATTTAGTTTTAGATACAATTTGGAAGCATAAGATCTAAAGTGAGTTAAAATCACATTCTTTGAGCTATCCTCTTAATGTTCAAACTCAATTGTCATTGTGGAACAAGAAGGAACAAATTGCGTTAAGGATGGGACAAGAAAATCCAAGGAAATGAAGCTATCAAGATGATATGGGAGATACACAATCATATAAGTTCACAATTTGAGCACTTTTATAACATACATGGTTAGATACACAACTGTGTATCCAACCATGTGACTCCTCAAAATCACAACTTTTAATATAAAATGGCATTTAAGCTGCTAAACAAAACATAAATCATTTTGGGATAGAAATGAGGGGCATAACATATATATTTTGGAGACCTATGGAGGGCTAAACTTCCTGAACTCAATTTGGAGGTGAAATGAACATCAAAGAACACATTTGAGTGTATCTATATTGTGTTTGTTGTTCTTTCTCTCTCTAGGGGTTGTTTATGTTATCCTTTGCTTAATTGATTTGGTTATTCATGCATGGATGATTGTTATTCTTGTCATTGTTAGATTATTTATGTATGAACCCATTGCTAGAATCTTGAATATAATATGTAATCGTTGTGTTTGGATTCATTTGTAGCAACTAATGGTGTTAAATCATTAGGGATAACATAATATAGGTTAAATGATTTGCACTTGTGTGGTTGCTATTGAGACTGGTTTGTTTTCCTTATTCATAATGCAAATGTCCAATTAAATCTAGAGAGCTTGTTTTAAATTGTTCGATAGCTAGGTTAATTAAAGAGCTTGTTTGAATTAAACACGACCTAAGGGGAAACTAGGTTAATAGAGCTTGTTATTAAACTATGATCAATAGTTTCTATGAGAGGTATAAGAATATCAAAACAATGAAATATGCTTATTTGTGTGTAGGCCGAGATTGAACTGAAGATTGGATCCCTAGCACATTCATCATTTTTATTACATTTTGATTGTTTACTTTAATTTGATTTTGTTAGCTTAATTTCATTTTATTTTTTTATTTAAAAACCAACAAAATATCCTAAACACCAATTCCTTTCATTTCAAAAGCTTTACACATAATCTCTGTGGGATGGACCTAGACTTATCACTAACTATAGTTTTATGTTTAGTTATTTTGTGTAATGTTACGACTCACTACCAATTTTGACACTGTTGCAGGGGAGTGTGGTGTTTTATTTTTTATTTTTGATTTCAATTAGTGTTTTGTACATATTTGTTTCTAATTATTTTTTTTATTTCTTGATCTTTTCACTTTTTGTTTGGTGTTTATGAGTAAGAAGGACATATGGAAGGGAGTATGTCACGGTTGGATATTATCAATACTTTTGGTGGAAAATTTTCCCATAACCCATATTCCTAATCTTATAACCAAGTTTAGAGTGATCATACAAAATTTAGTTATGGAGGTGATAGCTAGCAAGATTACTTCCTAAATGAGCTACAAAATGTACAACAATTCCCATATGGACCAGTGGTCTCTTATTCTAACTCAGGTACATTTTTGGAAAACTTAGTTAATGTTATTGCCTCTAATACTTTACATTTTCATCCGGATGTAAGGAAATTTTTGCGCGATACAAAGTTTACCATCCAAAATTTAGGGGCAGCAAAACTCAAATACATCTTTGGAAGACTTAGTCAATGCTATTGCTACGAATACTTTGCAATTTTAGCAGGATGTGAAACGGTTCCAGCAAGATGCAATGTCTCAATTCCTGACCTTGGTAAGTAAGATGGGTCAAATGGTAGGAATTATTAACCACCTGTAATCACAAAGCAAAGAGAAACGACCATCTCAACCTGAGGTATATCTAAGGGATGTTAGTATGGAAACCTTATGGAGTGAAAAGGAGCTGGAGAATCTTGAGAGGACTACTTAAGGGATTGCTTATGAAGTAGAGGTAAAGATGATGCTTGAAGGAGAAAAAAATATCATTTGGCTCGAGGGAGAGTGCTAAGTCCCTTATTATTGTTAACACTAATCCTTTACCTTTACCTAATAGGTTAGAGAAATTAAACAAGGAGGAAAAGGGTGAAGAGATATTCGAGACAGGGACTCAGTAAAGAAAAAGTTTAAAGATTGAGCAGGCATTGAACGTGAGGGGCTAGTTACTCAAATGTTATCTCCAATTGCCAATTGAGAAAACGTAAAATGTGACACCTAAAGATTATAACTTGTCACGTGACGAGGAAAACAAGGAGTTGAGCTAGCGATAACAAACAAAATGTTTTTTGGGATGTAATGCAAGGGAAATTTATTTCTTTTGCTTTAAATTTTCACATTTATTAGGTTTATAGTATGTGCCTTTAAGTTGTTTGTTTCTTAAATGCATGTGTTTTTTTAAGTTTGTTTGTTTCTTGATAGTTGTAGATTGCATCATATTTTTGTGGCTAGTTTAGTTTGTATTTAGTTGTTAATTGATTGTTTAGTGCGTGTTTAGGTTAGAATTGTATTAGTTAGTAGATATTTGTGTTTTTAAGTATTTTATGGGTTAGATTGCATTAATGAGAGTTAGGTGATCCAATAGATTACGTGATTAATCATATTGATCATTATGCATAGAGAGATCCTGCGTGAGACTCGGTAGTTTATTAGAAGGCTTAAGATCTAATTAGGGTTATAGGTGTTTCATAATTCAATTAGGGTTTATGATTTAGGGTTTAATGGTTATAACTCTAGAGAGAGTAATTAATTTTATGATAGTCTAGAACTGACACGTCATTAACACATAAATGACTAAGTTAGCATTAATGATAGGGAAAATCCCCTTTCTTATTACTTTGTAATTTATCTTTACTGATTTCCATTGTGTCTTTTTTGTGTTGATCAATTTTAATTTCTTTTTATGTTAAAAATTTGAATTAATTTCTTGAAATCAAATTCTCGTATTTAATTTTTGTTGCAATTTCTATTTTTCATTTTATTAATTTTTTCAAACCTTAAATAACATAAGACTAGATTAGTTCACCACCTCATGGGATCGACTCTTCACTTAATACAAATCATGACCCGTGCACTTTTAATATTTGAAGGCTATAAATTGTACACTTGCAAATCAACACTAACAAGGTTTTAGCACCATTGCTGGGGAGCTGTAGGATTATTCTAAATCTTTTAATCTAAGGATTAAAAAATTAGAAAAAAAGGAAGGAAGTTTGGGCAGAAGTCATAGGTACATCTTTTGGACATCATAAGGCAATCGTGAGGAATCAAGAAGGTTAAATGCCCAGAAAATTGGAAAGAACAATGCTGGATGATATATATTATAGGTAGCAAGGAACTCTTGCGGACTTTAATTAGGCATAATTTAGCAGGTAAAACTATCAACTTTATATGAACACGTACACTACATAATGGCAGAACCACCTAGATTTCTATTGGTCTAACACTGTAAGGTTTCCCATAAGACATCAAGACCTACTAGGATTTCAGCAAGATGAGTCTAATTTATAGGATTCTAAAATGGAGCTCACAAACATGGAAGAGACCCAGAAAAGAATGGAAGAGAAGTTTGAGCAAGTAATAAAAGATCATGCTTCTTCTATTCACAACCTAAAGGTTCAAATGGACTAGCTTTCTAGGGAGTTTTATAGGAGAAGTGTGGAAAATTGTTTGCATAGCATCAAAGTAAATTCAGTAGAGTTATGTCAGGCTATCACACTTAGGAATGGGGTAGAGCTAGAAGAACCAACATGAAATCAAACTAAGCCCTACCTTGTAGAAGACCAAAAAATGAAGTAAGAGGACGAACATTGAAAAAACTTTAGTAGATGTCTATGAAGAGAACATTATCCTTTAGATTATTAATGACCAATTGACATTAAACATGAATGATGTATTAAAGAATTTGAAGGAGGGTTACTCATTTAGGAGAACGAATGTGCTTGAATCTTTAAAAGAGTAAAAGGAAGAAGAGCAGATGACAACAGACATCGAGTTTGAAGAAGCTATGAAAGTCTCTGTTTATTAAGCAAAAGAAGAAGAAAATGGGGTAACTAAGGAAGAATAATAACAACTCATTGATAAGTGTAAATTACATAATGTTTTAGAGCATAGTTTGATATATGTTTAGTTGCTAATTCAATCATTTAATATGCATTTAGGTTAGAATTGTGCTAGTTTATTAATTATTTATGTTTTAAGTGTTTTATGGGTTATTACAAGTCTTTGAAATTAAATATTTATGTTTCTGAGGTACCTTGATATGTTTGCTAGTGTTTCAGGCTCAATATCGTAGAACGGAGGAGTTTCAGAGATGTTAAGGTCGAAACAAAGGCCCATAATCATGACATGTCAAGCTATGATCATGACAAAAGCACCAAATTTGGCCTACGATGATGATAGAAGCATCATATTTGGCCCACGATCGTGCCTTACGCTGTATAGATGTATAAGCACTCATGAGTGTCAAGTTTTGAGGGATTTTTTGGATCTTTCAGACCCTAGAAAAACCCTAAGGTTACCTAAAACATAAGAGGATATAAAAGGAATCCGATATAAACCATGAGGCTTACATCTCTTATTTACATGCTTTTTGTACTGCACTCTCTCTACTCTTGTAAAACCTTGTTTTAATAAATTTACTTTTCTTTTCAAAAAAAAAGAGGATATAAAAGGAATAAAAAGAGGTAGAGAAAGCAGATTTTTGCATAAGCCACCTTGAGAAACTCTAAAGAGAGATCATCAAAAGATAAAGGAAGAGAAGAAGGGAGAGAGAAAAGGAGAAGAAGCTGACTCAAAGTACTTCCATTATTAGGAGGTTTCCTATTGTTGCTGCCTCCCACCATCCATTTTAGATTGTATTTCCTGCTCTTTTTAGTTTTATTATTGTATAAAATTGGATTGAACAGTTGACAATAGGATGTAGAATGTCAACGATGTTCTAAACTAACCTTTGAAACTTTATTCTTGAATTAATGAGAATCTAATTGTTTATGTGTTTATTAGATATTGTTGTGGTTTGATTCTATGATTGCATAATTCAATAATAAACTGAGAGGGTTAAATGATTAAATTAGACTAACGAGAGTTAGGTAATTTTAATAAAAACCATAATTAAATTAAATTGATAATTTTTGTAGATAGAGATCTTGTATAAGTTTCCAATAGTTTATTAGAGAACTTCAGAACTAGTTAAGGTTTTGGATAGGTTGTGAATTAAGAGATTGCAACCTTTATAATCTGATTAGAGTTTATAATTTAGGGTTAATTGTTATAAATTGAGCAAGAGTAATCAACCCTAGGATAGTGTAGAACTAACAATTTAGTAATTAGTAATCAGTTAGGTTAGCATTAAGTATAGGTAAAACTCCTTTTTTCTCAATGGGTAATTTCCTTCTCTTGATTCTTGGGTGTGTTGCAAATTGCTTAATAATTAGTAATTTCGTATTTGATTCTTGATTTGATTGACTGAATTAAATTCTTATAATAGTTTCGTTGCATCTTGAATTTCTATTATTCGTGATTAGATAAGTTCCCTCCTCGTGAGATTGACACCTTTGGTATATGCTAACAAATCTTGTTATTTAATAACTTGAAGGCTAGCAGAATAGTTATTTAATGAAAATTTATACCTTGTTTTATCCCATTTTTAACGCGTTACCTACCTTATTGATTTTGCTAGTCATTCTTATGAAAATATTCTAGCAATGCTACTTATTCCATTGGCCTAAAATTATAAATGAATGTGAGAACTTCCTAGGTTAGATAAACTATCATTGTATCCTAATTAAACTGCATATTTAGCTAAAATAACCTAGGTCACTACTTTCACAAGCTAAGATAATGTTTAAGGCTAAATATATCCTGTTATGTCCTAGACAGTGACACATTCACACGAATCACATCAGCAAGCCTAAATAGATTAACATAAAAGTATGCAAAATTCACATTCAAATAAAAACATACATGCACACAACCCTCCCTACACTTGGACAACACATTCTCCTCAATATGAGAAGAGCAACAACAACATAGAAGGTGAGGATAAAAATAATGTAACAAAAGAACATAAGAAAAAAATAAAGGAAAAAATGAAAATAAAGATAAAGATAAAAGACAAGGGTTAGAGCATCAAACCTGTTATGGTGTCTAAGGTTGTGATGGTGATGGTGTCAAGGACCAAATTCGCTTGCCACTGAGATTGTTTTCCTATATTATAATTAACTCATAGAGAATAAGAGAATCTATAATCCCCAACCTTCCAAGTCATGCAAACTTATTTTTTAGAATTTAAAACAATTTAACTACACACAATTTAAATCTAATGACTGAACATGCTCATTTATGGTTAGCTTAACCTTACAACCTTGGAAACTCAATCAGGATCAATTATAATCAACTTGCTTCCACCGTTCTCATTCAACATCAGCTTTATAGCTTATAGATATGTTTTATGTGGAAGAAAATGAAAAGGATATAATCTATAAAAGTAAGGAAACTTAATAAGCTTAGTAATGTCCTTCTTAATAACAAACTGTCAAAAAATGGGGAATAATGAAACTCCCAGAATCTTCTGTCGAATCCAACAATTTGTTTGGTAAGAACGAGAATTGTTCGCTTTGTTCCTCAATCACCTTCATATCCTCTGCTATTCGTGAACTAAGATGTCTATATCTTTTTGAACCTTTACCACCATTGTCATCTGTTCGTCCTACTCTTGCTCCTTTAAACATGCGACTACGTCAATTTACACAAATAGTATGCTTAATGTTGGATCAAAAATTATACTAGGTTTAGCTAAACGATAGATTTCAAAAATTTCTTCGAAAATCAAAACACAGTGGGAACAACATAACCAAATCAACATGTTTTAGACATATATGATACGCTATAAGGAAAATAATTAACATAAGAACAAGATGAAAATTATACCGACCCCGTGCTACAACTTTGACTCCTTGCTTTTGTATCCTCTCCTTGTCAATGTATCCTCTCATCGTTATTGTATCCTCGACTAATTCGATCTACCACTTATTCTCTTTGGACAACTTGGTTACCAAGAACCTTTAGTGGGAAAGAAAAAAAATCTTCAGGAGATTTTCCTTAGTTAAAAGAAGCTAAAAGTGAGGCCCTTCTCATTCAAGTTTCAGTTAGGCTATGCAAGAGAGGAGAGAGTGAGTCAAGAATGCAATAACCCCTCCTCTCATTCTCTCAATTTTGGTTATAGATGAAAGAAAGAAGTGAAGTGCATCCAGTGCTTCACTTCATTTTTGAATCAAACATAAAGAAGCCAATAAACGAGACACTCTCATTTCTTTAACATGGTTATATGAAAAGAATAATAACTTAAACCTCTCATTTTCAGTTATAAGATGAAAGAAGGGAGACAGTACATCAAATGCACCTTCTCATTCTTTAATCAAATGAATGCTAAAAGGTTACATTTTATGCCATCATTAAAAGACACCTATTAAACCATTTAATGATTAGATCATTACTCCATTTAATGATGATGAAGCATGATAAAAACCATCTTAAATATAGCAATTCAATGCTAAATGTGCAGTTGCACATTTAGCTATAAAATCGAAAATTTCCCTTCCTTTTTCTTTGTTTCAATTTAATTAATCTAATCAATCAATTCAAACCAAAGTCTAGCCCAAATATTAAATGTTCATTTGGGCTTCTAATTAACAATTAATTAGTGTAAGCCTAACATTCAATCATAGGATTTAATACCCAATTTAATTAACTCTTAATTAAATTGTTTCGGCATTATCCTTATTCTAAATCTAATTTGGTCCTTTCTTCTTTCTTATTTTTGGTATTCTCTATTTACATATCTTACTTTATTTGATAACCTTCCTAGAAGCCAAATGGGGAATCTTTAGATAATTCATGCTCTAATAAGCTAGAAATTAATTTAATCTCATTAGAATTAATTTCAGCTTGTTAACCAAATTTTATTCCACTAAAGAAAATTAGTTGAACTCTTGAATTACTAAATATTATGAGAACACATGTTTCAAATAAGATGTTAGACCCTGAAATTTTTTTTATGATATTAATTAGTATGAATTGTGTTAAGTAGGTAATTTTGCCTTAGTTTGTGTTAATTGAAACATGTGTTCTAGATAATGACGGTTTAATTGTGGTTAAATGAGAATTAGAGGATTTAATTATGTGAGGGCATTTTGGGAAGTTCATT
>JANTNU010000233.1:14262041-14272221 GCA_024752395.1 Erythroxylum havanense | reverse complement strand
CAACTATAGCTTTCCACATTTTGGGTAACCCCTGTATAGCTGGGTTTACTACCTCTAATTTCTGGGACACACCATTAGCTTATGCTTTTGGGGTTCTGTGCGAGTACAGATCTGATTTAGAGGAGGGTTTAGGGATAGGTTTGTGACTTAAGGATGCTAGGAGGTTTAGGTTGGAGTTTTGATTTTGAGGTGGGTTTGGGTTAGGGATTTCGGGGGGCTGGGGAATGATGGTTACCAAAGGGTATCTTGCTGGTGATGAGGGAAAAGAGGGAACAGGAGAGGCCACGGAGAAGAGTCGCCCAACAAAAAAATCATCGAGGTTATGGAAGCAAGTCGTGCCTATCTCTCACACTCAGCCTCTCACACTCTTATCGCTATCGCTATCCTCACTTTTGCATCACCCTTGTCCACTCTTCTTTGCCCTTTTCTTTAACAGAGACTTCCTTCTCTTCTTCAACCTCTATCTCCTCTTTCCTCTATTCTTCTTTCTCTTCTTGAATTGGGACTTCATTTTTTAATTCGACCTTTGTCTCCTTTGGTGTATTTTTTGGCCATTTTTGCTTACAATATGGATTCTCCCACACATAATCTAGTGCCTTGAATTAATGATTTTAATGGTTGCCCCCATAAATGTTACAACAAAAAAGGAGGTCAATTGTGCTTTCTTGGTACTTGGAAGACTCCCCACATTCCTCGTTACCAATGCATTGGAATTTTACTCCATTTGAACCTCCAAGTTATGAATGGAAGAGGTGTAGTTCTTCATTATTTGATCAAATTTGGTTTCCATCTTCCTCTAACTTTCATCTCGGCTATCAAACTTGAAGCTTAGCCCATCTATTAACTTATCCAATTATGACTCTAAGGATCCAAGCCTATCCTATTGAAAACTTTGTAGACCTTATGCTCTTATATTGTTTACTACATTGCTATTCCAAGAATAATTTGAATAGTTTTGCCACCAAAAATTATATGAGTTTAAGCAACTCCCATTTATGTTATGGTGCATATTCTGGGTTAAAAGAAAAGTTCTAAAATTTGCTCTTCTTGAAGTAGTTATTTTTTCTTTTTTTTATTCTAATGTTCAATCACGTATAATCACACAAGAAAATTATTATAATCCTTAAGTAAAAAGATTTCAAATTGAATAAAGATGCTAAATCAAATTTTGACAACAGTGCCAAAAACTTGCTGATAAATTTTACATAGAAAACTTTCAATACAACAAGTATACGGATTGTAATTTGTAGTATAAAAGGTATCGCTACCACGAGGACTAATTAGACGCTTAAAAATTTGAAGGGACTTTGTTTAAGGTGCTAAAGATTGATTGAATTAAAATAAATAACTAATAGAAATAAACAATTAAATATCTGAATAATTGAGACTATCAATAAGATTAAAGTTAATCAATGATAGAAACTTAGGAATTATTCTATCATTTTTTCTCTCCTCTTTATTTTGTTTATTCAATTACGCTTGATCTTAGATATCATAAGGTTTTGATTACCTTCTCTAGAGATCTAATCAAGTAATCCCAATTGAATTTGATAATAATAAATTTTAACCTCTCAATTCACAAAACTACTTCTAACTATTCAATTGAATTTGAAGTAATCCTAAGGACAATGAGGCCACAATTAAGATCTCTCTTTAATTCTTTATTAATGTGATATTTACAAGTCTATGAAGTTATCAACTCTTGTTGTGCACCTTAACACAAATAAGTTAATTCAATCATTTGATTAAAACAGATCAAAAGCAATCCCCAATATGAATTTAGAAAATTATAATCTTGTTTAACATCCTAAAATTCTCAATCAACATCCAAGACAATGAAATATATGAAGAGAAAGAAAGAAAAACAATTTGTGTCTTGATTTGCAAACATGGAAATTATAGAGTTGCTTTTGATGTCTCCTCTTTGATCTCTTTAATTACAATGTTTGGCCTCCTTTTCTGCGTTTTCTTTGCCTTAAATACTTTATGATAGAGCGATTGTGGCATTCCTTCCATGCTTCAAATTCTTCCTGTTTTCTTCTCTTTTATTGTTTTCATTCACTAACAAACACATCAAACATCCTTTGAAACATAAAATTAAGATCAAATTCTTATTTTAAACTAATCAAACAATTAAAACACATAAAAACATTAACAATAACACAATTCTAAATCCTAAACACATGATTATCATTTATGAAAACACTTAAAAGAAAATTCAAAAACCTAGAAAATTTACTATAATCTACACCCATCATGCACGATCTTGCAAGAGGCTCTCTAACTTGCTACTTCCTTGTCCAGTTTTTCTTCATCTTTACTTCTCTTTTTCCTATCTCCAATCATCATTAAAAACATTAAAAAAAATCATTGAAATATACAATTAAGATCAAACTCTTGCCTTAAACTTCAATTAAACAAAGAAAACAGAAAAAATACTAAGAAGAACATAAATCTTAGTCCTAACCATATGCTTATCATCTAAGAAAACACTAAAACACACTCTAACACCTAGAAAACATACTAAGTTTAATACCAATCAAGCTCCATTTTGATTTTTGTGTGTATTTTGGGATCATGGGGAACAATTTCTATAAGAGATTCCCTATATTAAGATCCTTAAAATGGCTATAATCTCTAAATCAGTCCTAGATTTTATAACTGGGTGGCAACTTTGTAGATGGAGAAAGGGTGGTCATATGTGTTTAATTATTGATATATTTAATCCTTTACATTTAGCAATTAATGATCCAAAAATGTTTAAGACACTCACTTTAATTCATATGTGATTTTATGTGCAATTTGGAAGAAAATAAATTAAAATGAGTCGAAAGTACTACATTTGGGTTATTTTTTGAAAATCAATACTCACATGTCTTCAAGAAGCGAGAAGGAAAAAAAACGATGCAAAAAATGACAAAAAAGAAGGAAATAAGAGTAACCAAAATGTAGCATAGTGAGGAAGAAAACACTGGTAGAAAACATAAGCGTTAAACGCATGCATTGCGTTTAACACATACATACTTTACATTTCATACAGCAGTAAGGGAACAGTGGTGTGGACCAGAAATGACCATATCAAATCATCACATCAAAGAGCAGAATAAGAGGGCACATATAATAAAACAGTGTCACGTTGCGGGGCATGAAGCATGGTCTACGGCTTGGTGGCTACAACTTGGCTTGGAGAAAGTGGGGAAGAGCTGTAGTAGAACATAGCATGAAGAGAGGCTTTAAGTGTGAGCAGCAAGTGGGATGATAAAACCTAAAAATTTATTTGTCCCATCAATGAACAATGAGGGGAGGCTACAGTTAATGGTGAGCGACATGCATAGAGAGGTGCGGAAAAAGAGAGGGATTACGCAGTGAAGGAGAACTGAAGGGGTATCCAGAAGGGCAACAGTATGGGGGTTGAATCATTTTTTGGAAAAGACCTATGAAGGGCAAGATATAATGCTGTTGGCTTAGAGGCAACATTGACGTCGACAACCTGGGTTAAGTTTTTTAATTATTTTGTTGTTTCTTTCTCTCATTAGTAATTGATTGTGTTATCCTATGTTAATTGATTTAGGTTTTGTGTATGGATAATTGGATTTTGTTATTGTTAGGTTATTTGTATATGAACCCATTGGGTATTATGAGATGGCGACTTTAATGCATTCATTGAATCGTTATCACATCAAAGAGCAGAATAAGAGGGCACAGATAATAAAACAGTGTCGCGTTGTGGGAATGAAGCATGGTCTACGGCTTGGTGGCTACAACTTGGCTTGGAGAAAGTGGGGAAGAGCTGTAGTAGAACATGGCATGAAGAGAGGCTTTAAGTGTGAGCAGCAAGTGGGATGATCAACCCTAAAAATTTATTTGTCCCATCAATCAACAATGAGGGGAGGCTACAGTTAATGGTGAGCGGCATGCATAGAGAGGTGCGGAAAAAGAGAGGGATTACGCAGTGAAGGAGAACTGAAGAGGTATCCAGAAGGGCGACAGTATGGGGGTTGAATCATTTTTTGGAAAAGACCTATGAAGGGCAAGATATAATGCTGTTGGCTTAGAGGCAACATTGACGTCGACAACCTGGGTTAAGTTTTTTAATTATTTTGTTGTTTCTTTCTCTCATTAGTAATTGATTGTATTATCCTATGTTAATTGATTTACGTTTTGTGTATGGATAATTGGATTTTTGTTATTGTTAGGTTATTTGTATATGAACCCATTGGATATTATGAGATGGCGACTTTAATGCATTCATTGAATCGTTAATTGCAAACCCATTGTTAGAATTTTGATATAATTCGTAATTATTATATTGAAATTCATATGTAGCAACTAATGATTCGTAATGATTAGGGATAACATGACCTAGGTTAAATGATGCATCATATGTGATTGTTGCCTTGATTAATCAGTTTTCTTAATTTGTAATGCTACTGCCTAATTAAAGCTGGAGATTGTAACCTAGGTCATTCAGTGGTTAGGTTTAATTAACGATCATATTTTGCTTAAACAAAACCTAAGGGAAAACTTGGATTAATTGTTAACCAACGATTAATAGTTAATAGGAGAGGATAAAGAACAACAAATTAATAAAATATGCTAAATTAGGATGTAGGTCGAGATTAAACCAAAGGACCAGGTCCCCACCAAATTCCCCACTTTTACCATTATTTTGGATGTTTTCTTTAATTTCTTTTTATTAATTAGTTTCATTTTATTTTCTTCTTCCAAAAACCACCCCCCCCCCCCCCTCCTCACGCATTAAACCTAAACACCGGTTAATTTCATTTCATAAACTTTACACACACTCTCTGTGAGATCGACCTAGACTTACCACTGCTATAGTTATAGGTCTAGTTATTTTATTTTGACTAGCGTAACGAAGTGTAACCAATTTTTGCATCATTTCTAGGGAGTGCATTGTTTTAATTTTTGTTTGTGATTTAATTGGTGTTTCGTATATATATTTTCGTAATTGATTTCTTTTTTGTTATTTTGTAATCTTTTCATTTTTTTTGTTTCATGTTTGAAATTTTTTTTCGATATGGACAGAGGTAATTTATTTTATAAATCATATATTCTCTGTTTAGACTGATCAACCTAACTTTTATTTTGGATGGGATAATCATCAAAATTACTTCCATTATAGTTTATAGGATGCACAATAATTGTCATACAAACTAAAAACTTCATAACACAACTTTGGTCCATCTTTAAAAGAGTTGATTAATATTTTAAAAGCTAATACTTTGCAATTACAAGAGAATACTCTACAATTCTAGAAGGATGGAGGGCAATTTACAAAAAACACACGGTCTAATACCCAAGATTCAAGGAACCAACACGATGCAGGTGAATCTTTAGAAGAACTTATTAAGTATCTAGCTACTAACAATTTGCACTTTAAAGAAAATATGTAGCAGTAGTTGAAAGAATTTTGACAAGAGATAAAAAGCAAGCCAGCAGAGCATGGAATACCAAATGGGTCAGATGGAAATAAGGCTCAATTGTTTAGAATCACAAAGTGAAGAGGAGCAGCCGTATCAATCTGAAGTGTACCCAATAGACATTTGTGTGGAAACTTTACAAAGTGATGAGGAGTTTGAGAATTTTGAGGTCAACCCTCAACGAATTACTTGTGTCAAAGAAATTGAGAATGAGTTTGAAGCCAAAAGGGACGCATCTTTTAGCTCGAAGGTAAGTATTAAGTCTATGATTATTTTTGAGACTAACTCTTTACCTCTACATACAGATTAGAGAAATTGAATGATGAAGAAAAAGGTGAAGAGACGTTTGAAATATTTCTGGAGTGTATGGACTCCGTAGGGATTAAGAATCTGAGGATAGAGAAGACGTTGTATGAGGATGATGATCAACTAAGGCCTTATCTAGAACTACCTCACGTAGAAGTGGTGCTAACTGTAATACCTAAAGATTACAATTTCTTCACGTATAGAGAAGAAGGAGTAGAGCCAGCAACCCTAAACAAACACACTTGGGAGACAATCCAAGGGAAGTAAATTTCTTTTTCTTTACATTTCCACATGAATTTTTATATACATGTGTGTTTTTGAATTTTTTTGTTTTACTTGTTTTTAAGTTTTCAATCAAAACGAGAGAGAGAGAATAAAATAAATGAAATAAACATGTTTTTATTTTCTATTGCTTTTGCGATTATATAGCCGTGATTAGAGTGTGGATTGACTAGAGAATTTCATAGCAACTTTGGCATGTACCTTTTCTCTTGTGATTGGTTGATATGCATTATCTTTAGAAGAGTAGTGACTAATGATAGACAAAGCTGGTGAGATTTTGAGCCTTATTTGACTGGCACATCCATATCAGTCTCATTGCCTTTATGTCATGTGTGGCCTTCATGACATGTACATCCTGCTTTTGCATTGAATTTCTATTCGAGACCACATTTTTGTCACATGCATTAATATGGACATGAATAGGCATTTTTTGTTTTTCATAAATTACATTAGCTAAATAACCTATTCTATTGACATGATTTTTTCCTTGATAAACTCCTTTAATCTTTAGCCTTTCTTTATGTATCAACCATATTACATGCTTTATACTTAACCAAATGTCCTACCCAAGCTATAAAGCTAGTAGAACATTTGTAATTGGTGAGTTTGTGGATGTATAAAAGTGTAAGTGTGGGGGTGTAGATATGTGTAGGTTGGTTAATGTTGGGATGTTTTATTATGTCTTATCAAATTCCTATGTTGATGTAGTTTATTTTAACTTTTGTAAGGAGAAGAAAGAAAGAAGAGAGAAAAATAAAAAAAGAAAGGAAAAGAAAAGAAAAAGAAAAAGAAAAAAAAGAAAAAAAGTTTAAAAAAATGTATCAAGGAGGAATTGCATATATGCTGAAAAATTATTTACAGTTAACGCATCTTTCTAGAGTTGTGATTAATATGTTATTTGAGGATGTTGAATATGAGGTAGATGTTGGCTTGGAAGGTTCACTCTTGTGATTTCAATGTATTGTTGACATAAATTGTATGAACAATTCCTTCGGATTAGTAGATACTTCATGTGATTTGTGTATGAGAGCTGAATGGGGTTGTGAAATATAAATGATGCATTTTTCATAGCCGACGGTACCTAGTTGTTGATGAGTGTTGTTTTGTTTCACTAGCTTTCTTGACTTTCATGCTACTTGACCCAAATACTTCTCACCTTACCTTTACCCACATTACAACCTTAAAAAATCCTTTGATTCGTGGTTTTATATGCGAACATTAGTAGTGTAGAAATGAAATGTTATGCAAAGTTATGGATTGTTATGATCATGAATAATGTTGAGTGTATCCATGGATATATTTTAGTTAAACACATTTTCTGAATCTACTAGTAGATTGCTTAGTTTTTGAAGATATTGAATGTTGATTGATCATGAGTAAAAGCTAGGAATGTTGACATCTTCCTATAATTTTTGAAAATCACTCATCTTTGCTTGTGATTATATATTCTTAGAAAATATGGGAAGTGAGTAAATGTTTTGGGTTTTTGAGTTTAATTTGGATGTTTTGCCCGATGACGAACAAAAGCTAAGTGTGGGAAAAATTGATATGTGTTTAATTGTTGTTATATTTAATCATTTACGCTTAGTGATTAATGATACGAAAATGCTTAAGATACTTTAATTCATATGTGATTTTAGGTACAATTTGTAAGCAAATAAATTAAAGTGAGTCGAAGTACTACATTTGGGTTATTCTCTGAAAATCAGTACTCACTTGTTTTCATAGAGTAAGAAGGAAAAAAATAAGTAAAATATAAGAAAAATGAAGCACAAAACAACAACAGAAGAAGGAAATAAGAGCAACCAAAATCCAACACAGCAAGGAAGAAAACGCTGGAAGAAAATGTATGTGTTAAAATGCATGGGTTGTGTTTAACGCATGCATAGTTTGCATTTCGTATGGCAATAAGGGCACAGTGATGTGGGGCAAAAATGCCCATATAAAATCATCACATCAATGAGCAAAATAGGGGGGCCCAGACAATAAAACAGTGCGACATTGTGAGCCTGAAGCAAGGTCTGTGGTTTGGCTTGGAGAAAGTAGAGAAGAGCTGCGTTAGAAGCTGGCATGAAGAGAGGCTTTAAGAGTGAGCAATAAATGGGACAATAAACCCTGAAGGTTTATTTATCCCATAAAACAACTGTGAGGGAAGACTACGGTGAATAGTGAGAGGCGTGCATAAAGAGGTGCGGCAGAAGAGAAGGATTATGCAGTGAAGAAGAACCAAAGGGGTATTTAATGGGGCTACAATATGGGGGATGAAGTATTTTTCGGAAAATATCAATAAAGGGTTAGAAATCCCGATGTCGGTTCAGAGGCAACATCAATGTGACGACCTAAGTTAGGTTTTTTTATTTTGTTATTTTTATCTCATTATAAATTGATTGTATTATCCTATAATAATTGATTTAGGTTTTGCGTGTGGATAATCAGATTTTTGTTATTGTTTGGTTTTTTGGTGTATGACCCCCATTTGGTATTGTGAGATAATAATTTTAATGCGTTCATTAAATTGTTAATTGCAAATTTATTGCTAAAATTTTGATATAATCCATAATTGTTATATTGAAATTCATACGTAGCAACTAATAATTCGTAGTAATTAGGGATAACATGATCTAGGTTAAATGACGCATCGTATGTGGTTGTTACCTTGATTAATCGATTTTCCTAATTTGTAATGCAACTGCCTAATTAAATCTAGAGATCTTATCCTAGGTTATTAGGTGGTTATGTTTAATTAATGATTATATCTTGACTAAATAAAACTTAAAAAAAATTCGGGTTAATTGTTAACCCACAATTAATAGTTGATAAAAGATGTTAAAGAAGAATTAATTAATAAAATATGCTTAATTAGGGTATAGGCTAAAATTCAACTAAAGAGTAGGTCCCTACCGAATTCTCCACTTTTATCATTATTTACATGTTTTCTTTGATTTGTTTTTATTAGCTAGTTTCATTTTTTTTCTTATTTTAAAAATAAAATCCCGCATTAAACCTAAACACTAGTTAATTTTATTTCATAAACTTTACATACACTCACACTGTGGGATCGACTTGGACTCACCATTGTCATAGTAGTAGGTCTAGTTATTTTATATTGACTAATGTAACAACTAGCGGTCAAGTGGTCGGCATTTGTAAGTGGAGTAGCATTGGTGGTCGGTGTTTGGTGGAGTTTTGGGCAATGTAGTTGTTCAATAACTACATGATTTGTTTGTAAAATCGTTATAATAAACCCTGAAGGTTTATTTATCCCATAAAGCAACTGTAAGGGAAGACTACGGTGAATAGTGAGAGGCGTGCATAGAGAGGTCCGGCAGAAGAGGGGGATTATGCAGTGAAGAAGAACCAAAGGGGTATCCAATGGGGCTACAATATGGGGGCTGAAGTATTTTTTTCGAAAAATATCAATGAAGGGTTAGAAATCCTGATGCCGATTCGGAGGCAACATCAACGTGCGACCTGAGTTAAGTTTTTTTTTTGTTATTTTTATCTCATTATAAATTGATTGTATTATCCTATGTTAATTAATTTAGGTTTTGTGTGTGGATAATCAGATTTTCCTTATTGTTTGGTTATTTGTGTATGAACCCATTGGTTATTGTGAGATAATAATTTTGCTGCGTTCATTGAATTGTTAATTGCAAACTTATTGCTAAAATTTCGATATAATCCATAATTGTTATATTGAAATTCATACGTGGCAACTAATAATTCGTAATCATTAGGGATAACATGATCTAGGTTAAATGATGCATCGTATGTGATTGTTGCCTTGATTAATCGATTTTTCTAATTTGTAATGCTACTGCTAATTAAATCTAGAGATCTTATCCTAAGTTATTCGGTGGTTAGGTTTAATTAATGATTATATCTTGATTAAATAAAACTTAAGGAAAAATTCGGGTTAATTGTTAACCCACAATTAATAGTTGATAGGAGAGGTTAAAGAATAATTAATTAATGAAATATGCTTAATTAGGGTATAGGCTGAAATTGAACTAAAGACTGGGTCCCTACCGAATTCTCCACTTTTATCATTTTTTGCATGTTTTATTTGATTTATTTTTATTAGTTAGTTTCATTTTATTTTCTTATTTCAAAAAGAAAATCCCGCATTAAACCTAAACACTAGTTAA